>CAJOBZ010000026.1:3845000-4143276 GCA_905332375.1 Pieris macdunnoughi
GGGTGTTTTTTTCCCCCCCCCCCCTCCCCCTTCTCCCCCCGGGGGGGGGGGGGGGGCGCCCCCCCCCCCCCCCCCCCCCCCCCCCCCCCCCCCCCCCCCCCCCCCCCCCCCCCCCCCCCCCCCCCCCCCCCCCCCCCCCCCCCCCCCCCCCCCCCCCCCCCCCCCCCCCCCCCCCCCCCCCCCCCCCCCCCCCCCCCCCCCCCCCCCCCCCCCCCCCCTCTTCTTTACCTTTTCCCCCCCCCCTCTTTTCCCCCCCCCCCCCCCCCCCCCCCCCCCCCCCCCCCCCCCCCCCCCCCCCCCCCCCCCCCCCCCCCCCCCCCCCCCCGCGGCCCCCCCCCCCCCCCCCCCCCCCCCCCCCCCCCCCCCCCCCCCCCCCCCCCCCCCCCCCCCCCCCCCCCCCCCCCCCCCCCCCCCCCCCCCCCCCCCCCCCCCCCCCCCCCCCCCCCCCCCCCCCCCCCCCCCCCCCCCCCCCCCCCCCCCCCCCCCCCCCCCCCCCCCCCCCCCCCCCCCCCCCCCCCCCCCCCCCCCCCCCCCCCCCCCCCCCCCCCCCCCCCCCCCCCCCCCCCCCCCCCCCCCCCCCCCCCCCCCCCCCCCCCCCCCCCCCCCCCCCCCCCCCCCCCCCCCCCCCCCCCCCCCCCCCCCCCCCCCCCCCCCCCCCCCCCCCCCCCCCCCCCCCCCCCCCCCCCCCCCCCCCCCCCCCCCCCCCCCCCCCCCCGCCCCCGCGCCCCCCCCCCCCCCCCCCCCCCCCCCCCCCCCCCCCCCCCCCCCCCCCCCCCCCCCCCCCCCCCCCCCCCCCCCCCCCCCCCCCCCCCCCCCCCCCCCCCCCCCCCCCCCCCCCCCCCCCCCCCCCCCCCCCCCCCCCCCCCCCCCCCCCCCCCCCCCCCCCCCCCCCCCCCCCCCCCCCCCCCCCCCCCCCCCCCCCCCCCCCCCCCCCCCCCCCCCCCCCCCCCCCCCCCCCCCCCCCCCCCCCCCCCCCCCCCCCCCCCCCCCCCCCCCCCCCCCCCCCCCCCCCCCCCCCCCCCCCCCCCCCCCCCCCCCCCCCCCCCCCCCCCCCCCCCCCCCCCCCCCCCCCCCCCCCCCCCCCCCCCCCCCCCCCCCCCCCCCCCCCCCCCCCCCCCCCCCCCCCCCCCCCCCCCCCCCCCCCCCCCCCCCCCCCCCCCCCCCCCCCCCCCCCCCCCCCCCCCCCCCCCCCCCCCCCCCCCCCCCCCCCCCCCCCCCCCCCCCCCCCCCCCCCCCCCCCCCCCCCCCCCCCCCCCCCCCCCCCCCCCCCCCCCCCCCCCCCCCCCCCCCCCCCCCCCCCCCCCCCCCCCCCCCCCCCCCCCCCCCCCCCCCCCCCCCCCCCCCCCCCCCCCCCCCCCCCCCCCCCCCCCCCCCCCCCCCCCCCCCCCCCCCCCCCCCCCCCCCCCCCCCCCCCCCCCCCCCCCCCCCCCCCCCCCCCCCCCCCCCCCCCCCCCCCCCCCCCCCCCCCCCCCCCCCCCCCCCCCCCCCCCCCCCCCCCCCCCCCCCCCCCCCCCCCCCCCCCCCCGCCCCCCCCCCCCCCCCCCCCCCCCCCCCCCCCCCCCCCCCCCCCCCCCCCCCCCCCCCCCCCCCCCCCCCCCCCCCCCCCCCCCCCCCCCCCCCCCCCCCCCCCCCCCCCCCCCCCCCCCCCCCCCCCCCCCCCCCCCCCCCCCCCCCCCCCCCCCCCCCCCCCCCCCCCCCCCCCCCCCCCCCCCCCCCCCCCCCCCCCCCCCCCCCCCCCCCCCCCCCCCCCCCCCCCCCCCCCCCCCCCCCCCCCCCCCCCCCCCCCCCCCCCCCCCCCCCCCCCCCCCCCCCCCCCCCCCCCCCCCCCCCCCCCCCCCCCCCCCCCCCCCCCCCCCCCCCCCCCCCCCCCCCCCCCCCCCCCCCCCCCCCCCCCCCCCCCCCCCCCCCCCCCCCCCCCCCCCCCCCCCCCCCCCCCCCCCCCCCCCCCCCCCCCCCCCCCCCCCCCCCCCCCCCCCCCCCCCCCCCCCCCCCCCCCCCCCCCCCCCCCCCCCCCCCCCCCCCCCCCCCCCCCCCCCCCCCCCCCCCCCCCCCCCCCCCCCCCCCCCCCCCCCCCCCCCCCCCCCCCCCCCCCCCCCCCCCCCCCCCCCCCCCCCCCCCCCCCCCCCCCCCCCCCCCCCCCCCCCCCCCCCCCCCCCCCCCCCCCCCCCCCCCCCCCCCCCCCCCCCCCCCCCCCCCCCCCCCCCCCCCCCCCCCCCCCCCCCCCCCCCCCCCCCCCCCCCCCCCCCCCCCCCCCCCCCCCCCCCCCCCCCCCCCCCCCCCCCCCCCCCCCCCCCCCCCCCCCCCCCCCCCCCCCCCCCCCCCCCCCCCCCCCCCCCCCCCCCCCCCCCCCCCCCCCCCCCCCCCCCCCCCCCCCCCCCCCCCCCCCCCCCCCCCCCCCCCCCCCCCCCCCCCCCCCCCCCCCCCCCCCCCCCCCCCCCCCCCCCCCCCCCCCCCCCCCCCCCCCCCCCCCCCCCCCCCCCCCCCCCCCCCCCCCCCCCCCCCCCCCCCCCCCCCCCCCCCCCCCCCCCCCCCCCCCCCCCCCCCCCCCCCCCCCCCCCCCCCCCCCCCCCCCCCCCCCCCCCCCCCCCCCCCCCCCCCCCCCCCCCACCCACACCCCCCCCCCCCCCCCCCCCCCCCCACACACCCCCCCCCCCCCCCCCCCCCCCCCCCCCCCCCCCCCCCCCCCCCCCCCCCCCCCCCCCCCCCCCCCCCCCCCCCCCCCCCCCCCCCCCCCCCCCCCCCCCCCCCCCCCCCCCCCCCCCCCCCCCCCCCCCCCCCCCCCCCCCCCCCCCCCCCCCCCCCCCCCCCCCCCCCCCCCCCCCCCCCCCCCCCCCCCCCCCCCCCCCCCCCCCCCCCCCCCCCCCCCCCCCCCCCCCCCCCCCCCCCCCCCCCCCCCCCCCCCCCCCCCCCCCCCCCCCCCCCCCCCCCCCCCCCCCCCCCCCCCCCCCCCCCCCCCCCCCCCCCCCCCCCCCCCCCCCCCCCCCCCCCCCCCCCCCCCCCCCCCCCCCCCCCCCCCCCCCCCCCCCCCCCCCCCCCCCCCCCCCCCCCCCCCCCCCCCCCCCCCCCCCCCCCCCCCCCCCCCCCCCCCCCCCCCCCCCCCCCCCCCCCCCCCCCCCCCCCCCCCCCCCCCCCCCCCCCCCCCCCCCCCCCCCCCCCCCCCCCCCCCCCCCCCCCCCCCCCCCCCCCCCCCCCCCCCCCCCCCCCCCCCCCCCCCCCCCCCCCCCCCCCCCCCCCCCCCCCCCCCCCCCCCCCCCCCCCCCCCCCCCCCCCCCCCCCCCCCCCCCCCCCCCCCCCCCCCCCCCCCCCCCCCCCCCCCCCCCCCCCCCCCCCCCCCCCCCCCCCCCCCCCCCCCCCCCCCCCCCCCCCCCCCCCCCCCCCCCCCCCCCCCCCCCCCCCCCCCCCCCCCCCCCCCCCCCCCCCCCCCCCCCCCCCCCCCCCCCCCCCCCCCCCCCCCCCCCCCCCCCCCCCCCCCCCCCCCCCCCCCCCCCCCCCCCCCCCAACCAACCCACCCACCCCCCCCCCCCCCCCCCCCCCCCCCCCCCCCCCCCCCCCCCCCCCCCCCCCCCCCCCCCCCCCCCCCCCCCCCCCCCCCCCCCCCCCCCCCCCCCCCCCCCCCCCCCCCCCCCCCCCCCCCCCCCCCCCCCCCCCCCCCCCCCCCCCCCCCCCCCCCCCCCCCCCCCCCCCCCCCCCCCCCCCCCCCCCCCCCCCCCCCCCCCCCCCCCCCCCCCCCCCCCCCCCCCCCCCCCCCCCCCCCCCCCCCCCCCCCCCCCCCCCCCCCCCCCCCCCCCCCCCCCCCCCCCCCCCCCCCCCCCCCCCCCCCCCCTTTTTTTTTTTATTTTCTTTTATTACAGTACCCACGTTTTAAAACCAATTGTGTTGGTTATTTTTTGAAACTTTGTTAATTTAAAGAAGAGCGAGGCTTCCCTGTCACAGGTCACTGACTTACCAGGGAGGCCTCAATCTGAATTCTATTATATATAGCTAAACCCAATAAAGATTTTTTTTTTAAATAAATGATAAATGCTATTTAATGTAGAGAGAGCCTGCGTTTGGCTGTCGGTTTAGGTAATCGCCACGCTTGTAAAACTAAGAAAGCTTTGGCTTTACATGCATATTACCGCAATTTATACAAATATTTTTTAAATATTTATGATACATAACTTATAACCGCTTCAGAAAACAAGATTTGTAACATCGAAGTGTATCATTATTATTTGGAAATTTTTATCAACCTATCAACTCTTTTTTAGCATCTCAATGAAAATGGAAATCTCATGGAAAAATAGGTTTATAGTTTACTAGCTGGTGCCCATGACTTCGTCTGAGCAGGAAACGTATTTCGAGTAGCTTATATTAGTGAGGCGTAGAAAAAAACTACTAAAGATATTGCCTATTTAAGATTCCCATCATACATTACATATGTATATATCTAGCGGTTTTGGCAGCGCACGACAGAATAGCTCGCAGATGGTAGATTTTTTCCTACTTACTTGATATTTTAGACAATTCACGCAATTTATAAATTGTAGCTTACATGTTATTCTGATGTATAAGCTATATTATTGTAAAGTTTCATGACAATCCATTCAGTAGTTTATGCGCAAAAGACACCCATTCATACTTACAAACTTTCGGGTTTATGATATTAGTGGGTAAGTAATTCAGCGCTTTGGTTCCTATAGGAAATTAAAAATTTGAAAAAGGAATTAAATCAATCATTACAAACAAGTAATATAAATGATAATGCTTGGATCTATTGTCGTATTGTAGTCGAGATGGAATAGTGGTCTTTATCTAATCTTTGTTCATAAATTATGCGCAGCGCAGAGTGCTTGCTTTAGATCAATCATATTAACTTGCTTCTGGTTTAATCTATTCTCTTAATACTCTATTATTTATTTGTAGTCAATATGCCGTTATGTATTAGGTATGTACGGTCTCAGTAATCAGTGGCGTATTATATTACCAAATTTGCGACAGTAGATTATATTTAGAAACATACATTTCGTATTCCTTACACATAGGCGGAAATTCAATCACTGGCGGTAAGTGTTTTTAAAGCCTTCGATCTGGTGTGGCACTGAGCATTTCTCTCGAATCTTCCAGCCTATGGGCACCCCGAGAAATGGCGATTGGAGCATCACGTCATAAACGGAGCATGGTCCAACAACAAGGTTTGAGGTTCCACAAGGCTGTGTTCTCCCCGACCCTGTTTCTGCATATCAATGATAAGTTGCAACTTAGCAATATTTATTGCTATGCGGACGATAGCATTGGGGGATATTATATAGACTGGCCGTGCAGATATTTCTCGGGCAGCTGTCAATAAACAAACATGTATCTGAAAAAAAGCCAACCTTCGGTTAAGAAGCGAAGACTTTCTAAAAATTACTTTATAAATATTTAAATAATCGTGTATAATTAAAAATCTAAGAATCGTTTAAAATTAATATATCCGACATATATTAGACGTTACGTCTCAATCAACGACTTTGAGTATCGCTATGTCGTTTGTATGTAACCTTTAATTGTAACCTTTTCCCCAGACGTCCACACGATTTAATCCTAAACTATATGTATATGTAGCAGTAAAGCGACTACTAGAAGAAATAACTATAAAGTTTTTACAGGAAGCGCTATTTACGAAGGCGGTACACTCGCGAAGAACATTATTTTTACAAAATAGATACTTTTATATCTAATAATTAAAAGTTTAAGGATTACTCTCTTTTATTAAATAAAATAGCGGCTTGCCAGGCTCCATATAGCTAGACATTTTTTACTTTGGAAATAATTAAAATTTCGGATCCAGTCTTCAAATTTTGAAAAAATGTTTTAAACCGGTTCAGTAGTTTTTAAGTTTTAAATATTTAAAAAAAAAACATATATTAGTGTGTAGATAACCTATAAACTAAGTCCTATAGTTAATTTCCATTTACTACTAGAGGATAAAGATGAAACAACATTGTCATATTCCCTAATAATCTGAATTAATAAGTGTATAAAATTAATTAAATTTAATAATATTTTTACATTGATGTTAGGGGAACGGTTAAAATTAGTATAAAAAGTAGCTGTTGTCCAAAATTTGTAACGCTTTCACAGTTAAATTGCTTATCTTTACTATTTTTTTTTTTTTTTTTTTTTTTTATTTTTTTTTTTTTTTTATTTAATATTTATATAATTATTATTTAAAAATAAAATGTTTTGTTTCTACCGGGGATGAAGAATGGATTTGCAGTAGGGTACTAACCACTAGACCAATGAGTCTCATTACGTGAACTGTTTTTTTAACTAGTAGCAAGCTTCAACAAATTCCACTATACAATTTATAGTAACGAAATATAATGTTAGTATAAAAAGCTCATACATTTTGTTCTCGACTGTACCTACCACACTTAAAGGCGGAAGATGTTGACTTAAATTGATTCGCTTCTCTTTGGAAGATTTTATTTAGTGAAAGTAAATCACGTAAGTGCGTGTAATGAATAATGGTACATTGAACATGTGGTGTAGCCTGTGCGAAGAGGACAAGAGAGACAAAGACTTAATATTCTTAATTCATCAAATTGGTGCATTATGACCTATTAATCATTATGTTTTATTCATCTAATTAAACCAACTACAAATAAACAATAACATGTGATAACTGTAGAATTTGTAGTAGATTCAGAAACATTTAAATTTCAGATATTATAAGACATTTTCTTTTGTGAATAAGCGAACTGTGGAATCGACTCCCGGTGAGAGTATTCCCTGCAAGATACGTCCACTTGTTAAAAAAAGGGCACACTCTTCAAAGGCCGGCTACGTACCCACTAAAATGGGCTGCCAAAAAACTAGATAAAACCATTAAATGAACGACGTTTCCGTAGTCAAATACTTACCGCAAATGTTCTGATAGTGATTCCCGGCTAGGTCGGTAGACATGCTCTAAACAAAAATCAATATAGACACGGTAATATGTTGATTCTATATCCCATCCTTTATTTATCTTGTACTAGCCGTATCCTAGATCATCAAACAATAGAAAGTTGCGTACCTGACCAGAAAATTCAGGGTAAACCGCGTGTTGGTAGAAGGCGCAATCATGCCTTATAACCTTAGGAAGTAGACGGGTATTGTGACTGGGGAAGAGTCGCTGCATTTTTTTTTATAGAACGGGGGGCAAACGGGCAGGAGGCTCACCTGATGTTAAGTGATACCGCCGCCCATGGACACTCTCAATGCCAGAGGGCTCGCGAGTGCGTTACCGGCCTTTTAAGCATTGGTACGCTCTTTTCTTGAAGGACCCTAAGTCGAATTGGTTCGGAAATACTTCAGTGGGCAGCTGGTTCCACATAGTTGTGGTGCGCGGCAAAAACTGCCTTGAAAAACGCTCAGTTGTGGAACGGCGGACGTCGAGGTGATACGGGTGGAATTTCGTATTCTGCCTCGACGTCCGATGATGAAACTCAGCTGCAGGTATTAATCTGAACAACTCCTCTGAACACTCTCCATCGTAAATGCGGTAGAAGATGCAGAGTGACCCCACATCTCTACGCAACGCCAAAGGATCAAGCCGCTCGGAGAGGGATTGGTCGTCTGCATCTGGAACAGGACAAGACACGCTTCACGAGACTGAAAGCCAGCCTCGGAAAAGCACCGAAAGAAGAGAAGAACCTGTTACCCACCGTCAAAGTGTGGTTATACATTTTCCTACTAATATTTTAAGTATATATAGAAGTTAATGTAAAAGAAACTAACCTTTTTTTAACAAACCAAGTCTGTGTCATCTCAGATTTATTATCTGCGTTTGCGCGTCTGACACGTCTGATTTAGACGTCCACCACTTCCTTTGACTCGCCTTGTACTTGTTCACACGATATGTCGCCATTTATTTACTTATTCTTACCCGATTCTATTAATTTACAACGATAAATGTATTCAAGTTATTTTAACGCGTCATTTACAGGAATTTATAAAAATGAAATCAGTCCAACAACAGTCAACACTCTTCAATTAAAGTACGTCTTTTTTAGTCATTTTCAAATTGTGATTTTAAATTGAAAGGATTGAGATTAGATCGACTTGACTCAGATATTTTATTTATTTATTTATTAAAATTCTTACAGCTAACATTCATAAAACAAAATACTTAGGCAGTATACAAATATTTGAAACAGAAAAAAACATACAAAGAAAACTGAAATTGGACATTAAATTAATAATATATCGTAGAAAAAACTAAATTGTTACTGGTAAATAAATACAAATTAATTAATTATTTCCTCCTCTTCAAATATTTCCTCACATCCTCTTTGGTGAGGTGGAAAATATCAACATCCTCATAGTAAGGTAAAACCCAAAACATTGGTGAACTATGCAGGTAATTCGTGTTCATACAAGGCACATGAAACAATTGTGAGTATATAAATAAAAATAATTTTCAAAATAAACCTAGGTATAAATTTGATACAGCCCATTTCCATATAATAATATAGATCCTCGCGTGCCCATGCAGGTGTACCAATGCAGTTCAGGGGTCACCGCACATCGTTAATTCCAGACATGTTTGCACTTATCTCGCTAAGTACCGCTTGAAAACTAGGAAATTACTCCTCCAATTACGTTCCAATGCTAATAATAAATGCGAAAGTAAACACAGTAAGAAAACTTAGCTTATGTGTTAAAATTGTAAAATAGACACCCATTTTTACTGGGTGCGTTGCCGGCCTTTGAGGGAGGAGTAGACTCGCTTTTTAAACATTTGGAGGTCGTATCTCTGAGGGAAGACCCCTCAGAGATACGACCTCCAAATGAATGTGTGAATTGTCACAGTTTGATTGAAATATGTTTTTAAAAGGGGTAGAAATAAAAATTCTGAGTCATTATTTGGAGGTCAGTCTCGTAGTTTAATGTTTTAATACATGATAATATATATTTTCATATGTTGTAAGATTATCGTATTGTTTATATTAATTTATATAGGCAACAGCTTAAATCAGCGTAAGAAAAGAGCTTACCAATTCTTAAAAGGCCGGCAACGCACTTGGGACCCTGCAATGTGAGTGTCCATTAGCAGAAGTAACACTTAACATCAGATGAGCCTCCTATCCGTTTGCCTCCAAATACATTAAAAATAAAATCATAATAGTTTATATAATTTTATTGATTACATGCAGCTCAAATAAAAAAAAAATGGCGATTAAAAAGAGTGGCGGAGAGTTTATTGCCAGTTCTTCTCTCCCGTTCTACGCCCTTGATTTGAGAACTGGCAGTAAATGTAAAATTAGAAGCATTAATATGTACTGACGAGTCATGTAAATTATGTTACCTATATGATTAAATATTTTTTTTTACTTTTTACTTTTACAATCAAGTATATATATTCTTAACCTTAAATGAAAATTATATCTGACTCAGGACAAGACACGTTTTAACAGACTGCTGACTGGTGTACACTTCCTGTATCTTCCAGTGTCTTATCTAGTAAAATAATATTCAGTTAACGAAAGCATTTAATGTCTATAAATGTTTGTGCAATACTGGGACTTTTATGGATGTCACAGATAATCGTATCTAAGAAACAGAATTGCTCACTTTAAAGTCACCATGAGGGAACCTTTGACTCCGCCGGGTATTCATTATAGCGACAAGTGCTTAAATCTTAATAATGGTGTCAATTGTAGTATTTTTAACACACCAAAATTGCCCAACGTATTAAAGTACCTAGTATCGAGAATATCAAACTTGAACCAAATATATTTTTATTTTATTGAACTAATTAATTTAGAGAAAAAACCAGATGATAACTATGATCTCCCAGTAGCTGTGCAGACTAAAATATACTTTTAAGTAACAACTAACAATGTACAGATAAACCTTTGTTATTTTTACCTGTTATTTGTTACCATTCAGGTTCTTTTTTAAACTTTAAATTTTCCATTTGACCCTATAATTTTTTTTTTTATGTCTCTTCACGGATAACTTCGATGTTTATGAAACGATTTTCATGATTATTTTTTGGGTACCCAAGGGTGGTACAAACCAGGACCTGATGTTGGAAACCCAGATAAATCAGGGGAAACCTACGAAAATCTCTTCAAAATTATGAAACCATTCTTTCATTCGAAAGTCGGTTTCTTTGATAAAATTGATATACCTACTGAGTAGGTTCGTGTATCTTTTGATACTATATTGTATTTTTAATGTTTTGATTGACTACGTCTTATATAGCTTAAAGTAAGACCACCTATTGAGATCCATTTTTATTTCTTTTGTTTTGTAAAGTGTATTTTAATGCCATAATTGCGGTGTTCCGTGAACTGGCATACAGCTAACAAAATTCAATAAAAAACGATGAGAACTAGACTTGACAAATTTTTAATTGTATATATTACCGGAATTTATTCTCAAATACCAAATTTGTCGTCCAAATATAGACAAGCGAAATGTACAGTTATCAATCCACGTGTGTCAATTAAAGTGCAGTTAACTACACTTAACCATGTTGGTATCATGTTATCATAGGTCATGATATATTTATTGATATTGAGAAACTATTACTGTTTATAGAAATTCGATTAATGGACATGAAACAGTTTTTGCCGGATTACAACTCGTTAGACAATTATATAATTGTCCTATACATTAAGGCAAATAATACTGTAGAAGATAAGTTATATTAAAATGCGTTACCTATGGTTTTTTCATATATATAACGGGGCAAACTCACCTGATGTTATGTGATACCGCCCGCCGCCCATGGACTCTCACTTTGCTAGAAGGCACGTGCGTTGCCAGTTTTTTTAAAGAATTGGTACACTCTTCAAAAGACCCTAAGTTCAATTGGTTCGGTAAAGTAAAGTAAAAAATCATTTAATCATATAGGTAACATAATGTACAATTATGACTCAGTCAGAACTTATGCCAGTTCTCAAATCAAGGGCTTAGAACGGAAGAGAAGACTGGCAATAAACTCTCCGCCACTCTTATTAATCGCCATTTTTATTTTACGGAAATACTTTAATGGGCAGCTGGTTCCATATAGTGGTTAGGTTAGTTAGTGGTAGTTATTAGGTATTAGGTACTCAGTTAAAAGTTGGGATATTTTTAATTTTATTTTATGAAAGTGTATTTTGTTTTCTTACGTAGAAGCTTATTCTATGAATAATTCTTATTCCTAAACCGTAAACATTTTTCTGTTTTTTGTAATACCTTTGCAGTTTGCACAGATTGTATTTAATTAATTTTGCTATCTATAAATTAGTTTTATAAAACTACTTAAAAGTTCGCTAGTAAAATATATTTTTTACACTACTAAAATGAATTTCTGTTTTTTGTTCGGTAACAGGAAAAATGATAATATGATTCAATCGAATGAATGGTTAAGAATTGAAAAGCAAGGAACTAGCCTTTACCATCTTACATTCTGATTACTAAAACATTCCGACACCTTTAAAGCCTTAAATCGAGCACCTAATTACCCACAGTTTATTAGGGAAGAATGCGAAGAGCTTTTAAAGAGAGCCCTTACCACTGGTTCCTAGTTAATTTAAATAAAGATACATCTTATACATATTATATTGAAATATCCTGAGTGTACATTTAAAAAAAAAAATTAGATGAAACAACTGTTCCCTAAGTATATATCTGATTTCAATCGTCGAGCGTCGAGGGGGAGGGTTAGGGTTAGGGTTGAAGGACTCCTTTCTCCGCAATTAGACTCGAGGTTGGTCCGTTGTGCGTACGAGTCCTGGCTAATTTAGCCAGCCTAGCTCCTTCCAGAAGCACAGAAGTCTCCTGGGCACTTCACAGGCTTCCCGGAGCGACCTCACCGTTCCGAGGATTTTTTCACGTTGATTAGCCACAGCCTCGCATTCCAGGACTACGTGGGTGACTGTTTCCTCTGCGCTGAAACAGCCTCTGCACAGGGGGCTGTCTGTCGCGCCTAGGATAAAAAGATGTTTATTTAGGAGGCAATGACCCGTTATTGTCCCTATCATTATCTTAAGGTTAGTTCTGTTTAAGTTAAGTAGTCGCTTTGTCAGTTGCGGGTTTACTGCTGGCAAAGCCACTTTGGACTGTCTGCAGGCCGCACCATGCGACCATCGTTGTTGCTGGAGTTCAGCGGATCTCTGGCGAATCCAGGTTCGCACCAGCGAGAAGGGCAAAGGAAGGAGCGGATACGGGCCAGCAGGCATCATTCCGGAGCCTCTTCTCGCAAGCTCGTCCGCAGCATCATTGCCGAGAGATCCACTGTGTCCCTTTATCCACTGCAAGGTAACCCTATTGGTTCGGGTTATGACCTCCAGTGCTTCATGACACTCCAGTATTAGTTTGCTGTTGGTTTTTTGTTTCCGAGCGCCATCAGCACGGATGCACTGTCGGATACGAATTTAATGCAAAAGTCATTAATCCCTAGCCGCTGCACGGCTCTGGCTGCTTCGGTTAAGGCGACACATTCACATTGAAAGATCGTGCTCTGTGTGCCCAAGGGTAGGTGTATGTTGATGTTGAGATCAAGAGAGAATATGCCAGCGCCTGAGCCAGACCCTGTTTTGGATCCATCTGTATATATACGAAGCTCATTTACGGTCGACCGATCATGTTCCTCTTCTCTCAGTTGTATAAGATATTTCCTGTTAAATATTAATTGGTTAGTGATTCTATCACAGGGCGCAGCAATAAGAGGTTGATACTCTATTGCCCTGTTGAGAATCGCTGTGTGTGTACTGTAGTGATTTTTTCCCCATAGATCCAGTACCATAAGCCTGATAGCAGCCAGGGCTGCCTCCTGCTGTATGTGTAGGTCCAGGGGTAAGATCTGCAGGGCCATCTCCATTGCTGCAGTTGGTGTTGTTTTCATGCAACCGCTAGCAGCGGACAAAGCAAGCCTTTGGAAGCGTCCGAGTTTGGTAATTGCCGTTTGAAGTTCAGTTCTGGGCCACCAAACAAGGGCTCCATAGGCTAGCATTGGCCTAATTATGGCAGTGTATATCCATAATGTTATCTTAGGCGATAAGCCCCATTTCACGCCTAGCATCTTTTTGCATTGATAAAAGGCGATCGTTGCTTTGTTTAGTTTGTGTTCTAGATGTTTGTTCCAGAGCAGTTTACTGTCCAAAATCACACCTAGGTACTTGATTTCATACTTGAGTATGAGTTCAGTGTTGAAGAGTTTCGGAAGTTTGTACGGTCCAAGAACTCTTCGGTTGGTAAAAGTATTAGTTCTGTTTTTGATGGGTTGACAGATAACTCGTGCTTATTGCACCATCTCTCAATCACTTTGAAAGCTCTTCTCATGAGGTCACATAAGGTGCTTTCAAAGTTCCCAGATATCAAGATAGCTATGTCATCAGCATATCCCACAGTGTAGAGATTGTCAGCGTTGAGTTCTGTGATTAGTTCATTAACCACAAGGTTCCACAGTAGCGGCGATAGAACACCTCCCTGCGGACATCCTCTGCTGACAATGCCTCGTGTTGTGGAGTTTACCGTGAACTGTATAGCTCGTTGTTTTAGCATGTTGTTTATCCATTCTATAAGGGTTGATGGTACTCCACATAACCTTAGTGCTCTGGTTATACTCGTGAAGTTTGTTTTGTCAAAAGCACCTTCGATGTCAATGAATGCACCAAGGGTTGACTGCTTTAACTTCAGGGAGTTGCCAATGCGAGACACGACGTTGTGGAGTGATGAGTCCGTTGATTTGCCCGAGCTATAGGCATGTTGATTAGGGTGTAGGAATTTGGATAGCGATACCCGGCTGCGTATCTCCAGGTCTCCTAGCCTCTCCATCGTTTTTAAGAAGAATGAAGTAAGGCTAATAGGCCTGAAGGACTTCGCTTGGGTATAGTCCTCTTTACCTGGTTTTGGGATGAATATGATTTTTACTTCTCTCCATTTCAAGGGTATGTATCGGTGGGCTATACAGGCTCGGAAGACAGAGACAAGATAGTCTACTATTAAGTTCCCACTCCATCTTAGTAGACCTGGGAAGATGCCGTCCAAACCAGCCGCTTTGAATGGAAGGAAGGAGTTGATTGCCCACGTTACTTTTTCATTAGAGATTATTTTGTGAGCTACTTGCCAGTCTGAGCTGTCGGTGGCTCTATCTGAGTATGGTTGCCAGGCCTGTTCGTTGGCAATTATGCAACCCGGAAAGTGTGTTGCCAGTAGTAGTTCACATGTTTCTGAGTCAGTTTTTGTAAATGAATTGTCAGGTTTTTTAAGACAACCGATCGAGTGATTGGGCTCTGGGAAAAGGCATGATTTCACCCTGGTTCCTGGTTGTGCTCAACACTCCTGCTTCCTAGTACGTAAAAGTTTTTTGAATCGCCTTCTCGCGACCGTGTACTTGTCCCAGTCGGTGGGTAACCGTGTGTTCATTGCTCTATTGAACAGCTTCCTGACCTTCCGTCGGTGTCTCTCCAGTTCGGGGCACCACCAGTTATGTCTCCCTCCCCATCTTGGTATGGTAAGGGGACACGACCGTTCATAGCTTGTCAGGAGTAGGGACGTTAGGTTGTTTACATGTTTGTCTATGTCTTGTATATTTATGGTGGTTGGTATCGATAGTTTGTCTACCTCGGAGCTGATAAGTTTATAAAATTTTACCAAATCGGTTCTCCGCGGTATACGTCTAGGTTGGGGTTTAGGTAGCTCCCCTTTGATTGCAAAGCGGATCCACCTATGATCCGAGCATGATAACTCGTTGGATACGTGCCAGTCCTGTATGTGATCTGACAGACCAGCAGTTACCATTGTTAAATCAATAATAGTTTGCGAACGCGCGTTGATAAAAGTTGGTTTTGAGCCATTGTTTGCCAAGATAAGGTTATTGCTAAGTATAAAATTAAGCATATCCTCACCTCGAGTGTTGGTACTAGCGTTACCCCATAACGTGTGGTGCGCATTGGAGTCCACCGCGATGATTAGCTCCAGTTTCTCCCTCTCACAGTAGTCAGCCAGAAGGCCGAGTTCTGGAGTGGGCACGTCCTCGTCACCTGGTAAGTAGGCGGACGCCAGGACGACGTCTGGTTGATTGTCTCTGGGTAATCGAGGGGGGAATACGAAATGTTAATCCATTTTTTACCGAGCACCAGCACTATGTGGAACCAGCTATCCACCGAAATATTTTCGACTTAGGATCCTTCCGAAAAAGGCCGGCAACGCATTTACGAGTCCACTTGCAATGTAAGTGTCGGTATCACTTAACATCAGATGAGCCTCCTGCCCGTTCATTATATAAAAAAATTTAATTAATTTTTTTATATTAAAGATAAGTTTATGAAAATTACATTTACCAGATTTCGCACATCTAAAGACATCATAAATCATCCATATTTTCAAATTGATTCTGATTCCTTTATTGACTTTTAGTTCTATTTTTGAAATCTACTTTAACCATATAACTATTTCAGCTATGGTAGTACTTGGCAATCGTTCCATACATCAGCGCATTAGCACGAAAGGTGTCGGTCTGACCCGTCCTACCTAATGAACGGACGACAAAATGTCCGAGGATCTTCTTAAACGATCTCCACTTTAATGGTAAATGCTTTTCGCCAATTTCAGTTAAATGCTTGTTAGGTTGCTTAAAGAGGAATTCTATTTGAAACAGTTTCTAGACAATATTTATTAATTAAAAAAAAAACAATGGCGTTACAACACTTTCACCTTTTCCTTTTGTAATTTTTTTGTGATAACCCTTATTTATTCTAATATAATGCCTTGTTTATCTGGTTTATGAATTCATTAAGCATTTTTATTTCATAGACAAGCAGAAGATCTTTTTGTCGGATGGTAGTCATAGATTTTTGGTTTTGAGTCACATATGCACGATGGTTTACTTCACCGTATAAGCATGTGTTTGCCCACATAGACGAAAATCCAAAAACAATAGAGGGAGCGCTCAAGTATTATGTAACGAATTGAGGGGGGGTTCATCTTGAAAGCCGCGTTACATGGAGGGGGGGGGCAATAATCTTCAAAAATTGCGTTACGTAATACTTGAACGCTCCTTGAGGTAGATATTAAAAAGATTCCATTTTCAAATTTTCAGCAATGGACAGAAATAGTTACGAAAGGCGCGCACGCGCGGTGCCCATTCACTATAACAGAAGTGTCTGAAGCTCGGTCGTGACATAACTCAGCCTGGAGGGCGTAATCTCAAATAAATTGCGTACACTTAGTGCCTCTTTATGGACCTTTTAAGGTAGAAATTTTAAGATGATAATCGACACGTTCATAATTAAGATCTGTGTGATTGTGGGGTCGTGATGGGTGTGGATTTCCGCTTCCGTCTCTGGTGGTCTTTGCCCATATTTGAATCTAATTTGACTCTAAATGCACGGTGCAGGCTGGACTTGAAATGTTCATTTATAGTCTTGAATAATCTTCTTGGTATCTGGATCCTGGAAATAAGCTAATTAAATTAAAAAAGAAGCTTTTTGATTAAAAAATATTTTTAGGATTTAGGTAAACCTAAGCTTAATAAACGACGAAGACAAATGAAAAGATGTGAAAATGATGAGCGAAGAGTAGCTGGCCCTATGTGGCTACATAAAGCTAGAAACAGAGAAGAGTGGAAGCCCTTAGAGGAGGCCTATGTCCAAGGACAAGCTGTATAACAGAAATCAACCGGCTTGCCGATTAATTATTAGTATTTATTTTTTATTTGTTAGTATTTCACATTTTTATCTATTAGTAAAAGTAATTACAGCAATAAAGGCTTCTATTATTATTATTATCCTTAAATTCTAAACCTTAATTAACAAGACAACCTTTGCAGTTGCATTGTAGTTTGGTTTTTAATACAAGCTTTAATTCAGTACTTTCAATGTGATTACAGTTTATTAGCAGTGTTATTCTAGTGGTTAATAGTGCTCTGAGCGCGTTCAAACATGGCTGTGCACGAATTTCTTTTCTATATGAGTGTTCTTAAGACACCATCATTTGAACGAAAAATCAATGTATCGAAAGGTTTGGGAAATAGTATTGTATTTATTAATAGTAAAATTATGCTGTACCTTATTTTAACCTAGCGTTATAATACTTGTGAATATTTTCAACAACTCGTAGCATTATTTTAACAAAAAGTACACCCACTGTGCATAGCTATGCAAATTGAAACCCGTGATCATACATAAGAAGCCTCGCTAAAGCCATAAAGCGTCGTGTGTGTTCGGACGCTTCTCATATCTCTGAGGGAAGTATTTTGCATGCAACCTATCGTTTCCAATAATCACTGGACGGTACCACAAAATGGCCTATAATATTAAGGAGCTTGTGTAAATTAAAGCTTTATTTCTATTAAATAAAGATGATTTTACTTTGACCGTAAGTATAATATTTGATTCAGCGTGATATGTGTAACACTTTTCGTAAATTGTAGGTTGAAATTACTGACGAAGACGAAGTCTATACTTACTGACGAAGCTTTATTTAAAAAAATATATATTTTATGCCTTTTATTCACCTTGTATATATCCAAAATCATGCAGTACTACGGTGAAAAATTTATCAGTGGCGCTACCACCTTTTTTTTAGGTCTGGGCCCCAGATTTCTGTATCTGTTTCATGATCATTTGTTAATCTAATAGGCAAGTAGGTGATCAGCCGCCTGTGCTTGACATACCGTTGACGTTTTCGGTCTAAGGTTTCCTCACGATGTTTTCCTTCACCGTTCGAGCAAATGTTAAATGTGCACATAGAAAGAAAGTCTATTGGTGCACAGCCGGGGAGAAAACCTACGACCTCAGTGATGAGAGTCGCACGATGAAGCCACTAGGCCAACACTTCTTCTTAAACTTCGTACCACGGCAGAATAAACTAAAAAGTGTATTAATTAATTCTTAATTTTATAGTCTCATGCTATGAAATGAAGTTTCCGATTACGTTTATATGAACGCTATTAACTAAAAAAATAAGATTTTTATACAGTACGAATAGATTCATGAGGATAGGTTAAGAGTACAATTCATGGTTTTATGTAAAATATTGAAATATTGTCGGTGAGGTCACAAAAAATCATGCGAAAATATATGAAATCCACGCTGAAGTAGCAGCGGAAGCTATTTAATTATTTATATTAATAATGTTGCAACTCGGTTACCGAATGTAAACCTCAATTATTAAATGATTAAATGTAGCATAGGTCTCTGAAATACCTTTGAGCTTCTAATTGGAATCGGAAATTACACAATTATTAAAGTTAACTCTTAAAGCTTAAACAAATGTTGATCTAGGTTTATATAATAAATAACTATACATACTTTAATACATTCTATATGAAAAACGGTTGTAACATTTCCAGATAGCAGCGCTGGTGTTCTGTAATCTGAATACCGATTCTGACATCAATATTGAGTTGTTCTACCACGCAATCCATTGAAACACATTAAGAATATGAAATTTGGTAGTCAATATTCAAGACAGGATCGCTATTTCGCTGGAAACATACTGAGATTCCTTCTTATCATGGCCGAAGCCTGAGATAATCGAGATTTCAATTTCACACACTCCGATGTAAATATTTTTGATACTTTATATTACATGAATATCTTTACATCTGACAGATTTACCGAAGGTATTCAATATCGACACTTTAATCGGAAGATGTATCTTGGAGATACATCTTAATTCGTATGGTAAGATCACTAGAATGTGGCGTAAAATCAATAATATTTTTTATAATACTGACGAATATAAAGGCACTTGTTTTTCACTTAACATCAGATGAGCCTCCTGCCCGTTTGCCTCCTGTTCTATAAAAAGAGTGCGTGTACTTATGTACGCGCGTAAGAAGTTATACTTCTTTGGCATTATTAAAAATAGTTTTTGATTGTATGCAAATAATTAATTACAATTAAATAATGAAAGACTGGAAAAGGAGTCATGATAGTCAATAAAGTTCAGTTTACATTTGAAAAATTTAATAAATAAATATTTATTATTATTCTCTTACATTAAGTGTAACATAAATTCTATTATTATTCGAATGTTGTTTTTAAATTATGTCCAATGCCGTAGCATCTTCCGTGGGCAACTTCATTCTGTTAATTTTGTGTCACGGTGCGCGCGCATCGTAAAATTTCACCCTCATCAATTTTACATAACGCGCCTAAAGAAGTATAACTTCAAAAAAAGAATATTGGTGAAAAGGTAATAATTTATTCATTTTAATAATATTTAAACTAAACACTAATTAAATATATTAACTTATTAAAGGATCCTAGTGTTTTGTTTTACAGTTTGGTCTCTGACAGAATACCCTTAAGGCTAGCCACGTTTTCTTCATTACTATGTTTATTTATTGAGCGAGGATATGCCTAGGTATTTTTATTTGAAAGCCAATTATAAATGGGGTAGTTAATTTTTTATCCTTTAATTTTTATGAAAATTAGTAAACAACATATACATATATACATTTTATAGTCTTAATAATATTAATGTTAGCAGATTTGTGTGTAGAATTATGAATTTAAACTATGTTTAATGAAATAGGGTAAGAATACATATGTATTCTTAGAGTTTTTTTATATTTAAGTCTGATAATATAATTTGAAAGGTTTTCTTTTATATGTTATGGCCAGTATAATATTTTGGGCCATATATTTAATTTGTTCGTTTTACCTCAGTCGAATTCGTATTCTGTATATATAAATAGCCAATTTCAAACGTCTTTGTGAGCTATATTGTCGGTAGATACAAGATACCAAGAACTCAAATGAAATCGCTTAATTGTAGAGAGATTTTTTATTAATATTTAATAAAGGTGAGCCTATTTAGGGCCGCGCGATCCCGCTATGGTCACATCACGCGCAAGCTATCACTGTTATAACGCAGGGCCTGCGGCCGCGCAGCTTCTACACTGATACTGCCCTATACAGCGATTAGCTAGTTTAATACTTTCTAGGCATACCTGAGGTCAATTATGCTGGAAAAGATGAAAAAGAAAATAATGTAACAAAAGTAAATAAACTTCTAAATTTATTTAATTCCAGACAAAGCCTCTCGGATTGTTATGTTTTATGGGATAGGCTTTCTCCACAAAAATTTCCTGATCCCTGTCGATCCAGCCATTTTTAACTGACTTCACTATAAAGAGAAACTGATAAGCTATCGATTGTTTGTTGCTGACGTGTTGTTTTATTTTTTTAATGTATTCTTTTTATTTCTGGGACAGTATTTTGACTTTGTTATCCCATTTCTTCTTTTATTCCCGGTTTCTTTTTTTCTCTTGTATGATGCCATTTCTTTCTGAGTTTTTATTCTTTATTTTACATAAAGATTATATTATCTTGATCTTATATCTTGTTGAGTTCTTTCCATTTTGGGCAAACCATTGATTGCACGGGAATGAAATCTTTCATTTACACTAACTAAACACTAGTTTATACTAACTAAATCAATAAGGCTGTTAGCTATTAAAACATAAACATTGTCATGTAATCATTGATTTATGTTCTAACAAGAGACAACATGGAGGTACTATAATTCTACCACTCTGCAAAGTTTATCAGTGAAAGAACATACCTAACATTTACTTATAATGATAGTATAAAAACTACTTAAAAACATCAGATATTAATTAGCTCAATTAGACCTTAAAGTATCAACTTAATACATATACAAAAACATACTTTAAAAGTATCAACACTCGTCAATCGCAGTTCACACCGGGAGCGGGTGTGATTGCGGCTTGCTACAGATAAGGTAAATAGCTCATACAATTGTTGGAATGGGACTCTGCCCCTTTTGTTAAGGAAGTGCTGTCTAATGGAACGTATAGCTCTGAGCAAGACTTACATGGTGTCGATTGCAATGTACCAAAACGGCTCCATGATTGCCCCTTGGCGAACTAATTTG
The DNA here is from genome assembly GCA_905332375.1 of Pieris macdunnoughi. Taxonomy (NCBI): domain Eukaryota; kingdom Metazoa; phylum Arthropoda; class Insecta; order Lepidoptera; family Pieridae; genus Pieris; species Pieris macdunnoughi. Next base: position 3,865,857 of record CAJOBZ010000026.1, read on the forward strand.
AATTTTATTGTAAGGCTAAGCGGTTTCATGAGTACTAAGAATTACTATCATTGAACTTGTATGACGTCATGTGAAGTGTCATGACGTCAGTAGTATAAATTTTCTTTTATGTATTGATAAATCTGTTAACGTACAGTCTTCTAGGAATTTCTAGGCCAGACACAAACTCTTTTTGAGTACTGTTAGAGTTATAAAAAAAAAAAAATAATGCTGCCTAATAACTCATATATTCTTCCGTGCCTTGTTAAGTTCCCTCAAATCTTAAAATAACACCCGAAATTTGCAAGTATACCATTAAAAGGTATTTTTTAGTCAACCTGGGATGTGATTGCTTGGCTCCATAAATTTGTGTAAAAAATAAAAATGTATAAGATATAATAAAAGTTTTTTACCTCCCTGTTTTTTGTAATGTGATGTAGCGCTTCGGGCACCAAGGTGGGGTTTTTGGTGTTTTCTATACTTCTAGTTTATAATATATTATGCAAAAAGAAACAGAGGGCAGAGCAGTGATGGCCTAGTGTCTTCAGCGTGCGACTCTCATCTTTGAGGTCGTAGGTTCGATCCCCGTCTGTGCCCCAATGGACTCTCTGTCCATGTGCACATTTAACATTCGCTCGATCTGTGAAGGAAAACATCGCGAGGAAACAGGCTGGCTTAAACCCAAAAAGTCGACGAACTGTGTCAGGCACAGGAGGCTGTTTACCTACTTGCTTATTAGATTGACAAATGATCATGAAAGAGATACAAAAAGCTGAAAAAGGTTGCCCTCTGATTGATTTATTTAAGCAATAATAAAAAGTAAAAAACTGCTTTGCTGCCCTTAGCATATCGTATAAAATTATGGACCTTACACTACAAGCGTATTTTTAAATTGAACATTATTGTGTTCGGATAATGATGTCATTTGTAATTCAAATATCAATAAATATGTAAAATTTAAATATCAAGCATGAATAAAATAAATAAAACCATAAGATGTTTATTTGTCGTAATTACATAGTAATACGACATACCTAAGATTGCCCGTTTAATGATACGATAAAATTATTAGGCTATTTTCAAAATAGCCAATATTGGTAGTAAAGATAGCTGTGGAAGCAAAAGGCTATCATTGGCAATAATGGTTAAACGGGTCATGAAGATCTTAATATCACTATCGGTCCATTTTAATAGCGTACTTCATTAGCAGCGTGTTGAACTGCCGTAATTAAATTTACATAGAAAACATAAAGGCTCACTATGAGTCGTTATATGTTATTGAGATATGTTTGAAGTTAAAGATACTAGTATGATCATTTGTAGTACCGCTTATTAAGTTGAACCGTTTTAAGTTATATTTTTAATAATTGTCTGTTTTTTGTGTCCAATGGGCATCGGACATATAGCCTGTTTTATATAGAGAGTGTCTGCCGGAATCCGGCCATGGTCGAGCCTCATATCATATAAAATACGTATACATCTCAGTTAGATATTATATGTATATTTAATTGAATTTGGCTAAAGTAGTCTATCCTAAGTTGCTAAGTAAGGTATGTCTTCGTGTGTATACCTACACTAAACTACAGGAATTTCCATGAGTCAAATAGTCAAAAATCATTTATTCATGCAGGTAACACAATGTACACTTATGAACGTCAAAAAGAAATATTCATTAAATGCTTTTAATTTTACATTTACTGCCATTTCTCAAATCAAGGGCGTAGGACGGAAGAGAAGAACTGGCAATAAACTCTCCGCTACTCTTTTTAATCGCCAAATTTCTTTGGTTTACACAATGTTTGTAAGGAGCTGCAACCATTCCACCATGTTCCACATGACATCCTTGGTAATAAATAATAATAAAATAAATTAAAAAAGAGAAATAAGACGATATGACACGGTAAAAAACCAGTTCACTTATCGTTACTATTAAAGAGGTTTTTGCTTAAATACAATATCAGGAACAGCGAGTTCACTCTGAACTTATAATAGCGATACTAACGATTGGGTTTGTGTACCAATTCCAAACTTGCATTATTGCAAGTTTGGAATTGGTACAGCTGCTGTTATCAGCGCTACGAATATTACTACATCAAACTTGCATACAAAAACGTTGGGACTGTCGCATTTGGACGTTTTAGAGACGTAACCTATTTAGGTCTGGACCTCAGACTTCTGTATCTGTTTCATGATCATTAGTCAATCATAGGCAAGGGGGTGATCAGCCTTCTGTGCCTGACCCACGCTGTCGACTTTTTGGCTCTAAGGAAAGCCGGTTTCCTCACTATGTCTTCCTCGCCGGGAATCGAACCTACGATCTCAGGTATGAGGGTCGCACACTAAAGCCACTAGACCAGCAATGCTCACGTTTATTAAAATAAAAACAATTTGGTGAAGAGGCAAATGGTAATCATGGCTACTAATGTGTGCGATACAAAAGATATCAATTCTACTTGAAGCTCGTTAAGCAACTTAAATCTAATATACTAGCTTTGGCACGCGTACTCCTGTACCTCAAGTATGGATTACATAAGAGGTCAAGTGGCAGCACGATCTCGCCTAGAACTGTTTTGGATCCACTTGTGAACGATAGCCATAACATGGTATCTGCCACTGGGTGGTGCCTGACCCCTAATTATCAGATGTATTTTATGGCATTGCGCATATAGAAGGTATTATTAATTTATGTCGATTAACTATGAGTGATTTATAAATGATTTACGACAATTTTTAATGCGCTTGAAAGAATATTTTTTTAAATTATAACGTTTTCGTTTTGTTCTGGACGTCTGGAAGACATCGCTAATAAAAATATTTTATATCTAAGTCAAAAATGAAAAAATGGTAATAATTACTTTGTTTGATAAATATAAAATTAAGACTAAAGAAAACATTTTTTGGAAAGGAAATAGGTAAATGTTTGAAGGATTTTTTTGTTATTGAGAAACGTTGTCGAAGTCTTTGAGCGTTTTTAAATACTTAAAATATATTCAATACTTGGGCTTTAAAATTTTATTATTATGAAATTATTATTTTCCATTTGCAAAACCCCAATTATCCAATAAAAGTTAAATTCAATATAAACTATAAAGTAACATTTAACTCACGACAATTATTAATATTAATAAACTAATTATTATTAATTATAAATAAACTACAATATATAAACTAATAACAATAAAAAGCCAATTATTATTTTTATTTTCAACACACAAATATACAATTTGACAATATAATATTGACAATATTCTTAACCTATTACGTAATAATAATAATTAAAAATTAATAAATAGAAATTTAAAACAAATTTAAAAAGTTTGGAAAGCACCTATATTTGAACCCTTTATAGCCAAGTAATAATAAAGAGTTGCGTGAACTGAAAACGTTTTTTTAAATGTAATATATGTGAAGTTTTTTAGCTCTCTATCTTAGTTCGCTTTGTCGAATCTATTACGCATTACACAGAGATTCGTAAATAGAACTCATGAAATTGGAAAACGACAAGTGGATAAAACTTTGACAAATGAAATCGCGTTATTCGCTAGAATTCTTACCATCATATTGCGTCATATAGTTTTGCGTTAATAACGGCATGCGCCGTGTCAGCTAAATGAGTTAATCGTGCTTATAACGGGGTGGTCCTAGTTAAAGTACTGAAAGTTTGTATGAATATGCATGTCTTGCAACATGTTATGAGTAACAGCTGTGCTAGACTGATATCTCATACAATAGGTACACAAATGTACTGTGCATTTAATAATAAAAGCTGCGCTACATTTAGTTTTTAAGCTTTAAGAAGTGACTGTTACCTTTCCAAATTATTTTTATTTTGGTATTCGTCAAATAAAGTAATTATAAACTATTATTTTGACTTCAATTATCAAAACACGGTAATTAAAGGTGGAGTGCTAGGTGATACCCTTTAAGCGATGTCTTCCAAACAACAAAAGCAAAAGTGAAGTATCATAATAATGTTTGGAGTGAGAGACTTGATTACAATAGCCTTTTAATATATTAAAAATTTATTATTGATTCGGTACACACGGTTTGTAATAAGTGTGTGTTACTTATTACAGTATTTAATTAATAACAAAAGACATTCGTGGTCGCTTACTGCTAGTATTACGTGATTATAGTTACGAATGTATTGACTTACAATCGCGGAGGAGGTCCTTTATAATAATTAGTAATTACTTTGTGTGAACAACATTACTATTAAGGATTGGGACTTTAAACATTTATCAAACTAAACAACCAACATCCTTAATGAGTTATCTAGAAATGGAAATATTATATTTATTTTAACATTATGAGAATATTATAATAAAATATATCAAGTGATTTGTTCCTCTTTAAAGATTTAACTTAACAATTTAAATTGTCGTTAATCAGCTTAGTAAGAGTAAAAACCCATAATTCAGTAATCGACATAAATTAATAAAGCATATACGGCATGCCATAAAATACATCTGATAATTAGGGTTCACCACCCAGTGGCAGTAATGTTATGGCTATCGTGTTGGTCCTATGATCCCACACAAGCCTTGATGCACACTTCTAAGTAGACAAAAGGAAACATAATAAGATTAATTATTAATTACATTGTAAGATACTTTTGTTAGATTAGGGACATTCCGTTGCACTAACATAAATTACCAATAGACTTCTTGACTGCGTAATGGCCTAATTTTTATACCGTAAACTGTTTAGTATTCAAGTTAATTTAACTTTTACTATAAACTTAACTTAAAGAATTATATTTGTTTTTATAAAACAAACGGGCAGGAGGCTCATCTGATATTAACTGATATACATGGGGGGCAGCCATGGACACTGACATTACCAGAAGGCTCACGGATCATCGGATCATGTTACACCCTCCCTCGCGAGGGTGTGTTTAGACCTGTTCGGCGCGTGTGCCCCCTTCGGGTGGTGTGCTGCCTCGCGCCCTGCTAGCATTAGCCCTTAATGAGGAGACAGAGGGTTCGAGCCGCAGAGGTCATCATAACCAGAAGCCTCGCAAGTGCGTTGCCGGTCTTTAAATAAATTTAATTGGACCACATTAGGACGAACACATTGACATACAAAAATATGAAAAGCGGTGTCGTCCCTACAACATACGGCCGCGACCAGAAAACTATTATTACAGAAGAATCAAATGATGTCCGAAAAATACTTACAAAGACGGTCGCTAAATAACAGTCTATGGCTATACACAGATAACATTTAAAACTGTACAAGAACGTAAATTGAATTAAATTACTAGAAACAGTAACCAAATCTTGCCGTCATCACACATGCTTACCTCACGATTGTCGCCAGAATGTACTCCGATAAGAACAATATTAGGTACCACCAACCTATCGAGATTCACGAATACAATAATTTTAGCCGCAATAAACTTTATCGATTCTCTTATTAAATTCTATATTATATCGCACAGAACACGATTCTGATAAAAAGTTGAAATGCAATGCTGTATCTTGTGTTACGGATAAATTGGAGGCGTTCTTTATTTAAAATATCGTAAGGTAATATATATATATATATAATTTTTATAAATTTTTTGCACTACCCTCAACAAAATGTATAATAGTGTAGGGTATTAATATGTTATTTTGTGTGTGTTGGGGACTTTTTGTGTTAGTTCTAATCCCTTACAAGTGACAATTATGTAATTTTTTCGTCTAACTCAATTGAAACAGTAATATATTCAGATTTATTGTTAATAGAGTGAGAACCCAAAGAGTTTTATGAACACTAAGCGTTATTTATTTGAAAACTTTAAAATATATGTAAAGTTTATGCGATGCAGTTTCTGTCCTAATATTTACCTATCATAGTTATATCTAATGCGAACAATGTCAGCCGTAGGTTCGATCCCTCGTTGTGCACCAATGTACTTTCATTCTATGTGCGCATTTATCATTCGCTCGAACGGTGGAGGAAAACATCGTGAGAAAACCGGCTTACTTTAGACACAAACAGTCGACGTGTCAGTCACAGGAGGCTGATCACCTACTTGCCTATTAGATTGACAAATGATCCTGAAACAGATACAGAAATCTGAGGCCCAGACCTAAAAAGGTTTTAGCGCCACTGATTCATTTCTTTATTTATACTTAATACACAAAACTTTCTATGATTTATACTGTTCTTAGTTGGTCAGCATCGTGTTGTATTGCTTTATAAAGCAAAAGTGCAGCCTCGTTTTCACGTTTGTACTAAAACTTACATATATAATATATATATTATTATTATATTTACATATATATATAAAATGTATGTAAATTATGTAGACTTATCACATACATATATAAATATTAATTTTATTTCAGGAAATTCGGTCTTTGTTGCATGTTGTTGGTTAGTAAATAAAACAAAAACACATATGCGTAGTGTGACTTCAAAAAAATTTAGACTTTTTGATTTCTCCAAATTTTTGTTTTAACTACAACACAGATATGAGAATTTATTTGCTGGCAATGTTTTGTGTCAACGCGCAGGTGTACAGTGCGCGAGGTAAGCAATGTGTGACCATTATGTCATTTGAGACAAAATGTGTTAATAAATTGTGTGAATGAATAGACACTTATTTGATATCAATTATCAGTAATGTCTGTATAACTGTTGCAATATTTGTAGAAATAAATATTAATACACATGGAAAGGAAAATATGGGTTTAATAACGGTCGTTAGTTTATCTAAACCATCTGGGCAACTTAGAAAATCTTAATTAATTTTACCAAATTAGTCGTAATTTTTTACTGTTTTATTCGACTTTTGATTTAATAATTTCTAGAACTCAATCAGTGAAAAGAATAAATAGGGTCTAGTTAATTTTACTAAGAAATACTTTGTCATAGGCACTTGGTGCTAAATTGATGCAAAAATGACTGATTTAATTTTTAAGATTTTTGTTAACAAATTTAAAAATAATATTTATTATATTATCCACTATACAATAAAATAAATCTAGAGCATTCACAATATATCTACACAGTAATAATAATTAGATTATCATTGTACATTTTATACACTTTTTATTTATTTCGTAATAAAAATTAGCTAACAAAAATTATATATGTAATAATAAACAATTACCCTAAAAATATAGCCAGAGGTGAATACATAATATTTACCTAAAAATTGTTCAACACATTTAACTAAGAAACACCTAATTTGGCTGTGTTGTGTGATGGTGTAAAAGTGAGGGTAAGCACGTGAAAGTGTGTAGGTATGTGGAGTATGCTCATGACGCCCGATTATGCCCTATGGATATTCTTAATACTCCTTTTAACCATATTCCGCGATAGCTTAAACAAGTCAAGCGATAAGTTAATATTGTAAACAAAATTGTAATTGGTTTACCCGAGTGCTACACATTTTAACGTGTATTAAGAGTTTATTTATATAACTCGCCCTTTGAGTGTTTCACAGTAACTGTCAGCGAGAGACTACAGTCATTACTACTGTCAGTAAAGCATTTAAAACATATTATATAATATTTTAATGTCCCCCGATGTATTTGACTAATTATGCGCATTTTAATACGATGAAAGAAAACATAGACCTTAGACCTAAAAAGTCAACCGTGTTTCACAGTATACTTGCCTATTTATTTATTTATAAAACAACGTGTATGCATAAAATTATACAATAACGACGTCACGAATTTGCAAATAAGCAAGCTAGCAACGGGAAAAATTAAACAATCAACAATAAAATAAAAACAACAAAAAAATAACTAAAACTAAATATAAACCTCACGAAGAGCATTTACGGTAATTTTTGTAAATTATATCAATATTTTTATCAATGTTAGTAATTAAGTTGTAAGAGGGAGATAACCTATTCACTGGTCCATTAAAAGTAGCAGATAAGCGAGCCGTAGGTACGAAGACTTTTTGTTCTAGTAACACTAGGATTACAAAGAAAGGAAAATTTTGCAAGAAGGTTAGTATGTGTTAATAAAGATCACGAATTAGTTAGAAGTTGAAGCGTCAGTTGTTATCTTTTAAATTGTATGTAAACAATCTGTGTAGCAGCATTTTATATACTATACCTATGTGCGGCATATGTGCAATAGATTTTCTATCAAAACCGCATTGAAAGCCGTATTTATTTCTACTTTCAATTTCACTCGAAATGCATAATGCATGTCGCGATAAATGCTCTCATTTTAAATCAAGTTTCAGTTGAATTAACGACGTCAAAATCGCCGTTATCAACTCCAGATATTCCGCTGATTAAATTGTTTTATAGCAAATAATTACTTTAAACATTTTAATTGAACGATAAAAGTACTAGTTTAAATGTCAAGTTTTGAAATAGTGTCTGTGTGCGTTTTTATTTGCACTTATTTGCATGTTAGAGATTTTATTACCCTCATATAAGCTTAATGATTTAATTACACCTATGCCAATTAACATTAAGTATGTTGCAGTATTTTTACTGGGGTCTTAAGGAAGTGTTGTGTCTAATGTAATATTTTTATAGACAATAGTTTTTCCTGTCGGTTTCAAGAGATAAAAACTAACTGAGATCTAACTATCGAATGAAATGCATTGGCTTAACAGTGTAACGAAAAATTAGTTAAAGTTATAACCATTAGAAATTAAGACCTATTTTCGTATTACCTCAACATCCACAACTGAGCGTTTTCTAAGGCAGTTTTTGCCCCGCCCTACCACTATGAACCAGCTGTCCACTGAAGTATTTCCGAACCAATTTGACTTAGGGTCCTTCAAGAAAAGAGACCGTACCAATTGTTAAGATACCTGCAACACACTCGCGAGCCCTTTGGCATTGAGAGTGTCTATGGGCGGCAAATTTTTTTTTACTTGGGGAAATTCATGGGCGGGCGGTATCACTTAACATCAGGTGAACCTCCTTCCCATTTGCCCCTTGCTCTAAAAGACTTTTTACAACAATACACATTATACATATACATTTGAAAATTTCAGTTCTAACATTGGACTCGAAAGAACAAGTCATCGACAGTCCAATGTATGACGAAAACATAATTCTTGCCGATAGCCTGAATAAAAATGGAAATAATATTGGCGATTTAATGGAGATTATTAATGAAGGTATTTATGTCAAGTTCTTGCTTACTCTCCGTAACTAAAGTTAGAATCTTGTCAATTATTTACTCGTATCTAAATAGCTTCATAAAAAACGGTTTGAGTTTGGAAACTTATAATGGCACTGTTCACAGGTGTCTTGTTAGAAGATTTAAACAATCTAACAGAAGATGAATCACGAGTGGTAGAGTTTTAAAATCAAGCTGCCATTTTAATAAATAAGATTAAGAGAGATCTGTATTTCTTACTGTAATAAATATGTTTTAATTAATTGAGCTATTTTAATTTTACGTAATAAAAATTGGTCAGTTCTATTTTTCATCGTAATTAACAATATAAATTTTTTATAATTATTTTAATAAAAACAAGATAATATGTTTTTAACTGTATAAGCCAAGGCTGTATATTTTGCTCACTCAGCCTTAATTAGTTTTATAAGCGTGGCGATTTCCTAAATAGCTAAAGACAGACGAAGGCACTCTCTTCAACGGTTACATCGCATTCATTCAATACATAGCAATTAACATTTCATTATTTCGCTTATATTCTATTGTTGAACGCGAGTGGTTAGTATAGATTAAAAATAAAAACCTCTATTATTTATATTAAAGCACCCCGACGACCCAGGAACCGTATAACAACATTTCTTATTACCACAAAACCTAAGTTAACTCTTTGTAAAATAATTTTAAATTATATAGTGAAAAACGTATTTATTTTTATTGCCAATTCGATGCAATGTGTGCATTCCTATATTGTTTAACTTATATTATTTTATTTAAAAAATGTGTTTGTGTGTACCGCTTTCGTAAGTAAATTTATTTTTTTGTGAATTTGTGTACTAATGGAACTTGTGATCAAACCTAATGATATAATAACTTTTTGACAGCGTGATCTCTGCTATAGCCTTGTCTTCGCAACATTTTTAATGAAAATGTTTTTGGTAACATAAAATTATATAAGTATCAATCAAATTTCAGAAAATATTCCGATAACCAACGAAATCGGGGGAGTTTTGGAGAGCTATTTAAAACCAATAAGCAAACTTTCAGGTAGTATATTTTTTAGTAAAATAGCATTTTTATAAGAAAAGTATAACTGACGGTATTTTCTTTCCTACAATCGAGTACTTATTGTGTGTAATAACCTTGCCCACTGGTTAAAAAATCGCTGTATGCGCTTATTCATCTCTCGATAACACATAGCTTTTAACTTTAACACTATTTTATTTGGAATAATTATTATTATTAACGTATCACACTAACTAATAGGATTATTAAATAACCTTAATAAAGTCTTAAAATTTCAGAATTATTTCCTAATCAACAAGTTGAAGTACAGTTGGAAATTGATGGCTCAAATTATGTACCAAAGCAGTATCTACGACGAAGTAAGTATAAAATAAAAATAAATTGTGCGTGTACTAGGTGTACACACGTAAGAAGTGAAACTTCTTTATGATCTTATTTTTCGAAAAATTATCTACTATATGCAACTTTACAGAAATTCGTTAAATTAGATAAAGTTTAACAAAAGGCTTTTATTATCATAGACATGAATACAAATATTTCATTTTACCTTATTACTACGAAGATTATTATAGAATTTCATTAATTGTAATAGAATTATTACTATCATTGAAAAACGTGACGATTTGCTACAAAATTTCTCCCATACGTCGATAAAGAAGTTTCATTCCAACGCCGATAAAGAAGTTTGACTTCAAAAAGCAACATGGCGCGTAACCGAAAAATGTGACGCGTAACGAAAAAATGTTACACTAAATTTTTTTCCAACCTCGATAAAGAAGTTTCACTTCAATAATAGGTGTGAACTTAGCCGGATTTTGTTTTTGTTCTAAAATATTTTTGATGTGTTGCTAGAATATACAAATCTATTCTCACCCGCTTTAATTCGATCATAGGTAGCCTATAGACATCCTTCATTAGTGGACTGTCAAATACAAGAAATTACTCGTACAATTCAAACGAATTCCTGAGAGTAGGTACCTGTTAGAGCGTTCTAATAAATATATATAATTAATATATGTATATATAATTCTTCAGCATAATAATAGTACAGATTTATGAAGTCTTAACTAACAAATTCAACGCTTATTAGAAAACACTAAGCCTGATTTAAAATCAATTTTCCTCAAATCAAACTTTATTATACGCTGTAAATACACTATCACAACACTGGCAATAACTTGATAATAATGTACCTGATATTATTATTCAGATACTAGAGGGCGTTGGAACATTCGTATTGAAAATCGATATGCAATTTAAATCGCCCCTCTTAAATTGACTTTAAATTGATATTAAACATACCGGAACACTATGTTCTGGTACGGAATTTACAAGATGGCGTTCGAGAGTCTTTGCATATATATATATATCAACGAAGTCCCTTGCCCGCGGTTAAACTCAAACACTACCACAGAAAATGACTGAGGAATTTTTGGTGTAATTCCTGATTAACAGTAGTAAGAAGAAATATTTAATTTCAGTTTTATTTTTTTATTTATTTATGTACTTAATTGACTTATGTTTAAATTTTTGGATATTTTTTGTAACAATGTTTTGGTTTTGTATATTGTCTAAGTGTTTTCTTATTATAATAAGAATATGTGTAGCTGTAGACTTATAAATAATTAAAATATGAACAACCTGAAATATTTTTGCCTGAATACACAACGGGCGGTGTAGTAAAATAATAATGATTATAAATTTTAAAAAGACGATTAAAGATTCTCGTTGCTTCTGTAAATAATAAAGGTCAACTTTTTTAAATTTGCAAGAAAAGCTCACGGTTAAAAATTCATTGTAATTTTTCTCAGAGCTTCTTCAAAGTGAATTTTTTTACATTTACTGCCAGTTCTCAAATCCAGGGCGTAGAACGGAAGAGAAGAACTGGCAATAAACTCTCCGCCACTCTTTTTAATCGCCATGTTTTTTTTTACACAACGTTTGTAAGGAGCTGCAACCATTACACCATGTTCCACATGACATCTTAAGTGATTAATAATAATAACATAAATTAAAAACAAAGACTTGTCCTCTATCAGCAGGAGGCATGGTGAAATAGGAGCACGCACTTACATTCTCGTGGGAACAACACGCAAACACATAGTCGAAATAATTAACATCACCGCATACACGAATTCAAGTACGACCAGTCACCACAAGTAGCACCCGTTCACGAGTATGACGCATGGCCAGCCATCGGCCCCCTCGTCATATTTTAGGGACAACCCGACGCATGGACGCATTTATATAACAAAAAAAAGAGATTTGTTTTATTGTGATGATATAAATAATAATTAATGGAATTTAGTTGACGGCATATTAACCAGAATTTAGTATGTATTTGTACTACACTGTACGGTAAGTTTTTGCGAAACTACATGCATATATACATATTTATATATATAATCCAGTGGCGTCAACTTGTATTTGTTTCTTTGACCTATTTTATTTTTTATACACTTATCAGCCTCCAAGCCATAAGGTTGTTTGATAAATTTTTGAACTTATGGCATGCATTGCCATTAATTATAATATTATCTTAATTTGCACATATTCAAACGTGTAACCTCAGTAATGTATTATGTGATAGAATGGTCTTTTTTAAAGGTGAGACCAGTGTGTTGCCTCCGAGCTCTTCAATTATAACCACCCCTACCCATCTAGAAACCTCAACGAAATCAGGTATAATAAATTATTAATAATTTTATTAGAAATAACTTTGATTTTTAACTTTAATGTAAGAAATGTTTTTTTTAAATAACCCAAACTCAAAATATCTTTATTCATATAGGTAAACAAGTACACTTATGAACGTCAAAAAAAAGAAGTTAAATTAATTGTAAATTTACATTTACAATTTCGTTACTCAACTTTGCATTTTTGATATAATGTAATTTTAATGATACAAAAACAATGTGTAAAATATTTCGTATCGGCAACGGCAAGGGTAGAAAAACACATTTTAAAGTGGTTTTTCGCAATTACTCGAAAACGGCATAAGTTAGATAAAATTTTGACGACTCATTGGTCTAGTGGTTAGTAACCCTGACTGCGAATCCATGGGACCCGGGTTCGATCCCCGGCTGAGACGAACATCGATGTGATGAGCATTTGCTGTTGTGCTTAAGGTCTTGGGTGTTTAAATATGTATTTATATGTCTATCTATCTATAATATGTATGTATATCCGTTGCCTAGTACCCATAACACAAGCTTCACCAGCTTAGCATGGGACTAGGTCAATTGGTGTGAATTGTCTAAAAAAGAAAAGAAAAAAAAAAGAGAAAAAAAAATCAAAATTAAAGTGTAGAACTACAACTTTGTAAATTTTACATAAAAATGTTCTATGACTATTCGGTTATATTATATTCTCCGGTTAAAATTAACCCAGATATATAAGTTTTTTTATACACCTTCAATTAGTTTAATAAGTTTTTATTTTCGCATTTACTAAGCAATTTATTGTATATTTTTTATTATTGAATATTTATAAAAAGTTTATTTTTACTTTTAGCGGTCAAAGATAGACCCGTGTATATGAGCGATTTAAAGAAAGTTTTTGATGACTTTGAAAAGAAACATACAAGTAAGTTTATATATAAATAAAACTAATTTAAGATTTGACCGGTCATTTTAGCTACTGTTGAAAATACTGTTGTTCCTTTATGGTTCAGGCAGTTATGACGAATCAAATGGGCGTAGGCATTTATAATTGGAATACATCATAAACCATAGAAGATCGATATGCATCCTTCATTTCATGCAAATCTTTAAGCTATACATTTGTGATAATTCTTATAAATATTGATGCAATTTAAGTACAAATTAATTCATGAAGATATATTTCTATCTAGTATTAAATAAGTTAAAACTATTTGAACACAGTTTTTTGTACATTTTTTTTGCTAATGGTAGATAGTATAGCGATGAGCCCTGATACAACTTTTGGAGTAGATAAATAATTATTTTTCATGTGGCCTTTTTTAATTATTGCAGAGGTTTTAATTGCAAACATATTATTTGTTTAAATCAATTATTTCTTTAAAAGACCTCGATCACTAATTGCGTAATATACACTGAATTTTTAAAACTTTCCTACAGAAATTAATTACAATGTCTCAATAACTAATTAAAATTGTATTGCTTACTTATCATTAATACTTTATCGATTTTAGTTACTTTTTATCTGAACCTAAGCTATAAGAAACTTTAGTTATTTCTTAGAACAAGGGGAAAACGGGCAGGAGGCTCATCTGATGTTAAGTGATACCCATGGACACTCACATTGCCAGAAGCAACCAGCCTTCAAACACTTGGTACACTCTTTTCTTGAAGTTTAAGTGATTCGGAAATATTTGAGTGGCTAGTACCACATAGTGGAGGTGCGCAGCACTACGCAACGCCAAGGGATGGAGCCGCTTGGAGAGTGACTGGTCGTCGACAGCTAATGTTATAGAATATATTAGAAAGACTTCTATCGAATTATGTTTAGGGGTGACGACTTGGACTGTGAAAACTAACAAATAGCGAAAATTACACTATTTACAGAGTTTCATGATGAAGTCAAGCAAGTGCCTTTTGTTAACATCAAACAAACGGTGGGGAATCTAAATGATTTATTGGGATTACTAAGAAAAGGTACAAACAATACATAATACAGTTATCGGTATTTTTTTTTCAAAAAAGAGTGTTAAATGAAGCACGGGCAATTATTAATATTATTAATAATTGCCCGTTTTAAATTATTATAATTATTATTAATTATTAATTACTTATATTAATATAATTTTGCACCTAACTTTACTTACTAAAAATAGAATTGAACACAAATACTCAGGTTTGTTTTTCATTATATAACTATTCATATGCTATATGAAAAAACCTAGAAATTGTAGAGTTTTGGTACTACTGTACCAATTTAAAACAGTGTTTCGTAGGGTATCGCACTCTTCTATGATGTTATAGCTTCCTTAAAAGATAGATCATGAAATTTATTTAATTACCCAAATTATTGATGCCTATAAATGGACAATCAATATTGGTGGTTGCATGTGCACTTGCAATGCCATTTAAATATCCTGTAATACTCCAGGATACTCTGTGATAAGTATAGGTGCTTTTTAGTTTACTAATTGATTATTATTTGAATTTGACGTACATATTTATTAAGATATTAAGATTATTTGTATATAGACAGACTTATAATGTCTGCATAGACAACATTGAGAGGTTACGGAATTTCATAGAAACCGTTTTGATTTATAATACTTTAAAATAATTTATTTCATAATATTTAAAACAAAGTGACAATTGTTTTGTTTCTAGGTGTTCAAGTGGAAAAGGGTATTGGAAAACCAACCGGCGAAAATATGAGCTGGTTTCAAATAAAAATACCAAGAAATTAATACATATAAAGTTACTTCAACTGTTAATAGAAATAAAGATAATATACAAACTAAGAAATATAACTTTATAAAGTTTTTAATCATAAAATAATAAAAAAAAATAATAAAAAAAAATAATAAAAATAAAAAATGTTTATTATGGAACATAAGATACATGTATCACTTATTCCACGTCATTAAATTTGAAGGCATCCCTACTCATCGGCAAAGAAGACAGAGGGTGTAGGCCGAGAGAAAAAGCCGGCGTAAAAAACTCTCGGTACTCTTTTAAAACAGCAAATCAATCATACCTGCGGTGATAACTTCAGATCCAAATTAGAATTCGTTACCTGGAGTCAAACATGCTAGACCAATTTAAATTGTAATTAAGAAATTGTCATCAAAGATAATATAGCAAAATATTCAGCTTAACAAAAATGCGGAACATTTAATGATCACGTATGCAACTATGAGTATTGAGGAAATATAAACAATTTAAATTTTCAAATGTAGTATAGTAGTATAATATTATCCTAATAATATTATACTAGGTATGTATTATATACATAAAACGATGGCTATAAGTCAAATCAAGTTAAAGTCATTTATTCATATAGGTAACACAATGTACACTTATGAACGTCAAAAAAATAAATACATATTAAATGCATCTAATTTTAAAATTACTGCCAGTTCTCGAACGGAAGAGCAGAGTGGCAATAAACTCTCCGCGACTCTTATTTAATCGCCAAGTTTCTTGTTTTACACAATGTATGTAAGGAGCTGCAACCATTAAACCATGTTCCACATGACATCTTAAGTAATTAATAATAATAACATAAATTAAAAACAAAGATGTGTCCTCTATCAGCAGGAGGCATGGTGAAATAGGAGCACGTACTTACATTTTCGGGGGAACAACACGCAAACTGAACTTTATATAAAGGAATTGTTACTTATACATTTCAGCTAGATACATAAAGAATTTTGCAATTTACGTCACTTCCTTCATGATATTGGCCAATCTAATATATAAACAAAAAAAATATATATTTATTGTTTTTCCATCATTTTCATTATTTTATATCTGAGGACGATATGCTATTTAGGCCTCCTTCAGGAAACATCTTACCTAATCAGTTGAGAACATAACACAAATACTTCGGGGGGTTTCTACAATACGAAAGTTCATTTAGAAATCTGTTTTTTTTAGATATTAATTAAATAAAACATTATTAATCTACAGTATTTAGTACTTAATTGACGTTGGGTGGGACCACTAACATACCTGTGTCGAGAAATAGTTAAATTTTTCTCAAATTCTTCCGCATAGCTCGCAAGGGCACTGCACAGCAACATATATATATAACATACATATATACAATAAACATCTATTATATTTGTTCGGTATTTTTATCGCGTCTTGTATGAATTGTTTTTCAATGTTAATTGAAAGGAACGTAGTTATTGGGTTTATAGGATCAAAAATCTATAATTAATCAACTATGTATATACACAATAAATTACCAAAGGAATTAAAAGATCTTCCGACAAGTCTTTAAAAAGCGAGTATTACTTTTGGAAAAATGTACTATTCAATAAATGATTATTTGCGTGAGACAGTTTAGTTGATATAAATTTAATAAAGTATGTTATGCTATGTACGATACAAATACTATACGAATTGACTTTGACTAATAATGTAAAACTCCTTAAGACAAATTTGCGCGCCATTGTTGTGGCAGAATATGCGAACATACGATTGTACCACCTTACACATTTTTGTACCATATTCTTGCAATAAATTAATTATTATTATCACAAATATATTTACGAAACTCATGAAAATTTAAATGATAATAAATAATGTATGTACAAATTTTTAATATCCTAGTTAGTGTTGAGAAATCAAATCATTTTTTAAATGAAACTAGAATGATGAAAACACAACTGACAAATATATTTTTTTTAATTTCATGCACATCATAGAAAATGAAGAAGAGACGTCTCAGACGTCTGTATGTTTCGTGACGTGTTTTTTTAAATATGAAACCTAGATCAGACTTCTGCAGCTGACACACGCCTTCAACTTTTTTAAGTAAGACATGCCGCTTTCATCAATGCCTTGTGAGTGAGTTTAAAATGCGAACAAAGTCAATTGTTGTACAGCCAGGGTTCGAACCTATGACCTCAGGGGTGACAGTCGCTCGTTGCCACTAGACCAAAATTGCTTACTTATTATAATATTTTGTTATATTCATTAACACTGTATGTCATAGAATAATTCCAATACACTTTTCAGTAAAGTTCGCTTTTTTCTGTCAAACTCTATTTGTAGTCTAATGAGCGTTTTGTTATAATTTTAAACACTATCAGATATTTAATGTCACTAAATCAAACGGATTTTAACACACATGTTACGCACACACACAAATTCACACAATAATTTTGATATTATTGTTTAGTATGTAAACCGTTTCCTAATAAATAATGTTATAATCAAGCAGATTTTATGAATTCAAATGTCTATAATTAGACAATTCAATTTGGATGTCATAAAATGTGGGCGCATAAAACCCGGCAAAAAGAAAATTGTTTGGATTAATTACTGTTTTTCTACCTACTAAACATATGCAAATGACTGTAAAAAGCAAACTGGGTTAAACGGGCAATCGGAGGTAATCAGCAAACAAAGTACCATCAGCAATTTAAAGTCTGCTACTTCGAAAGGCCAAATGTGTCCAGTGACGTTCCATAGTGCGTAAGTCTCAGCCCGTCTCTTTAAATATGTAATTATTTTTGTTTTATTAAAATCGACACTATATCGATACCTCCCACGTAAGTTGTTGTATTTATTTGCTGAAAAATATCCTAATATGGATCATTATATCCAGCCAAAGTAAAAAAACAAAACTATTTTAAGTTTGTCAGACGCAAATGTTGTAATTTTCAAATGTGCACGGATTACACCAAGTATATGGTTTCATGTGCTATGCAGTGTGTCCGCGGGGCGCGGGTTGGGTAGAATCACGCGCTCGCGCCTCGTATTGGTTACATACAACAGAGTAAGACTTATGTTTTTCAACGTATACATTTGTAACTATCATATACCACAAGTGATGCTATCTGGGCGCCGCGGTATAATGTTGTTTAGTATCAGATGCAACACCTGGTATAGCTTCCTACTCCGGAGGGTAAAATGTTGTATGAACAAATCTCCGCCCAAATAGACATATTACTTAAAATTTGTTTTAACCTAGTTACGAAGACTAATTATATTACATTAAATACGAAATTTTAAAAAGATGCAACAATAAATGCAAATTTTGGTTTAATTTGAATCTTTGAAACGCTCTAGCTACTGTAAATTTGCAGTTTTGGAGATACAACAACTTACGTGGGAGGTATCGATATTATAGAAAGAAGAAAAAAAAAAAAATCTGATTAAAGCACAGGGGTACATATAAGAAAATACAAACACAATCACAAAAATGATTAAAATTTGTGTTTTATAAGTTGAACAAACAATTAGATGTCGTTATTTTGATTACTGTCACAAAATAATAATATATTTGAAAGAATTTATTTTCCTGTATATTAAAATTATTACTCCAACAACAAATCCAAGCTACTGAGAGCTACTTACGAGGATTCGCTATCAATAAATATTCGCAATATAAAACTTTAAAATAATATAGGTATACAAAGTGATTGTTTCGAAACATAAAAAAATAAGGAAATCATATAAAAGTACTTTAATAAATAAAATTATAATGATATATTTTGCTGATGCTACTTACATTGAAGAGCTCAATTAAAAGCTAATTTAAATAAATGCTGTGTTAACTGCTGTGATTATTGGGTTGCGCTAAGAGTAAAAAAATCTATTAATAGATATCGCAATGTGTGGTCAAATGATTTTATGGTATTTACGCGTTAAATTTTTGCGACATCTTAGTAAGTCCACATTTTAGAAATATATATAACCGAAGCTTAATGCATATGATTCATGATCCCCAAGAAATGTGGAGCCATAAGGTCTCGCACTGGTACTCGACGTGATACGTAGAGGAGGAAGTGGGAAGATGGTAAATTAATATCCACTGGAGAAGAGCAGAGCGTGACATTCTGAAACTTTTAGGCAAGGCCTATGCCAGGAAACATTTAACGACGCAATTTATAAAGGCAAACTTAATCAAAAATCATCTTAATTTAATTTTTTTTTATCGAAACATATTTTTAGATACCATTTCATCGGTGCCGGTACAATAGCAAAATATTAAGTCAAAAAAATAAATAAATTCAAGTCTAAGATAATTAAGGGACCCGATTAATCATTTTAAACCATTTTGTTTGTGGAGGACCTCTAGAGGTAAGATTAAAAACTAGTGTAGTGTCTTGAGTTACTTTATCTTATTTTCCTATATCCTACATATATATATATGTAGTAATAAGTATAATCAAAATCATGCTTAATTGTGGCTTAAAATTATATAATTTTTTAGCAGTTTAGCATCGGTACCGAAACACTCTTCTACGGCAAAATATTAAGTGTCACCCCAACAATTAAAAATTGTGTGTTTAAATTCCAATCTTTAGCTGAGTATCTATCTATCATTCGTGACTCAACACACCAGCTCTGTAGGCCCGGCCCCCGGCGGCTAACAAAAAAAAAATATATGGGAGGATACTATCTTATTCAAAATTAAGTAGGCATCCCTATCAACCAAGGACCAGTGGGTGTAGGCCGAGAGAAAACCGGGCGTAAAAACCTCTCTCCTTTTTTTTTAATATAAGCATATTTTAAAAAAATATCGCAAATTAATTAGAAGCAGCCTGTCTGGCCTAGATAATCGTTGACCTAGGCTTTTTACACAGCTTTTCTTTAATACATTTCTTAAATTTATTGAAAGGCAGAAGATAAAAAAGCCTTTTTTTTTTTTTTAAAAAAAGTTTTTCCTTTCCCCAAAAAAAATTTTCTGGCATCCCTGAGATTTTATTAAAGAAGAGTATCCCTTCCCCAAAAAAAAAATTACATTTTTATAGTCTACTAGTAGGGGTTCGATCCCTATAACATTTCAACTGTGTACTTACCACATTTTTGACAACTTCTTTCTAAAATGTGCGGAAAAATATAACATTTAATTCCTGAATTATTCTAGCTCTAAAAATTTCCCTCCTTTTTAAAAATTTATTTTCCCCAAACCCCCCCCCCCCCGGGGGAAAAAAAATTTCCCCCCCCCCCCCCCAACCCCCAAAAAAAACGGTGAAGGAAAACAAGTCGTGTAAGAAACCGGTTTGGCAAACGGGCTGCAGAACTAAGTCTCTTCCCCAAACCCCTTTTTAAAATCCCCCCCCCCCCCCCCCCCCCCTGAAGTTTTAATCCATGGTGATTCCTTAGAAACAGAAAACGTCGTCCTACGTACATGTCCAACCCTTTTTTTTTTCGTGCATTTCAGGCACAGAAGGTTTTATACCATACAATCGAAGATAGATTACCTATTATCGGATTAATAGACTTCATGAGATCAGAGGACGTGTCTTCCGCAACCCCGTCCACCCCCCTTTTTTTTTTTTTTCTTAAAGCGATATAGAAACTGAAGGCCCAGACCTAAAAATAACCCTGCAAACGCCGCCTGCTGATTTATTTTATCAACCCAGGAACATATAGAACTTATAGACTTAAAGCCTATGGGTAGGTTGGGAAAGATATTATTTTGTTTGTTTGAATTCATACACACTACAATCGGCGGGGCGGGGGAGGGCCCCCCCCCCCCCCCCCCCCCCCCCCCCCCCCCCCCCCCCCCCCCCCCCCCCCCCCCCCCCCCCCCCCCCCCCCCCCCCCTAACTCTGATATATTATACGATATTGCTTGATTAAATTGATTGTCTAGGCATTAAATTTATTAAAGCTACTATCAATAATATGAATTAATATTCTATGAATCGCATTATAAATCTGCTTCTATTCAGAATTTTGATCGATACATAAAATATAATGCTAAGACAACAGTATTGAATAATCTATATAGGTATTAGCATTTCTTAAAAGGCTATTTTATAGGTCCTAGAGCGCGTAAATCAGATTGCATGGACATTACACTATTTTGTAAAGCGCTAGAGGGGCTTCGTCTTACTGACAATGCATTTGGTGCAAGAATTATAGATATGTATTTTAATGATACAATATTCTGAAATAGAGTTTTCCACTAAACTAGAGTTGGTACAAAAAGTTTTAATTATTATTTTTAAGGTAATTTGAATATATTTTAAATTAAAAAAATATAAATTAATAAAATTTAAAGTGTAGTTAATAGGTTTATTTATGTTGAGCGACCTTGATTTCGTTTTTCAATGTTAGTTATATATACTTTAATAATTCCACAACTGCAAATTATTTTTTTTATTAAAATAAATAAAACGTTTATTTGCAAACATGGTACATTTAAATCGATGAATTATAAGAATCCGCACAATCAGTCATATAATTATAGGCATTCACATGTCATATTAATTTTTCATTATGTCATATAATAAGAACAAGTCAAAAATCATTTAATCATATAGGTAACACAATGTACACTTATGAACGTCAAAACAGAAATGTATATGAAATGCCTCTAACTTTACATTTAGTGCCAGTTCTCAAATCAAGAGCGTAGAACGGAAGAGAAGAACTGGCAATAAACTCTCCGCCACTCTTTTTAATCGCCATTTTTATTTTTACACAACGTTTGTAAGGAGCTGCAACCATTACATCATGTTCCACATGACATCTTAAGTAATTAATAATAATAAAATAAATTAAGACTTGTCCTCTATCAGCTGGAGGCATGGTGAAATAGGAGCACGCACTTACATTCTTGTGGGAACAACACGCAAACACATAGTCGAAATAACTAACATCAAACTTATAGTCTAAATACGTAGCGTATAGCGTAACAAACACACAATACTTAATGCAATACCACCAATACTCATCTCAGCGCCCTGCAGCGAGCAACATGACAGCAATATCAGGAGCTACTGTCACCTTTAACCTTTCCGCGCGATGGTCCCGACTTTCACCATAAACGGCCAATTTATATATTCTCAACTATCTCAATTAGTTTTCGATGACCCGTAATTTTGAGGTAGTACAGGGTTAAGTACAGGCTATAACTGCAAACCCCAACTCTAAAGTACTTTTTACCTGTTCGGAATGTGATATCAGTATATCTTGAAAAAGCAAATAACATTCGATATTCAAAAAAACAACAAGCATCTACTGTTAATACATTTTTTTGCGGATAGATTACGAAATATATGTTTTGTTCTCTTTTTGAATAATTTTTTATTTGGTTTTTAAAAAAATAGCAGATGAATAAAACTATCAGAAACTCATTAATGTGTTACATTCGTGTTCAAAATATCAAAATTCAATATTCAAAAACACCAAGTAGATGCATCTAGTATTAATATACTTTGTTGTGGATATAATACGAAATATAGATTTATTCTCTTTTTGATTCCTTTAAAAAAATAGCAGATATTTAAAACTATAGAGTATCTAATGAATATGTTTAATTCGTATTCAAAATATTCTTTTAGTATTAAATGTAGTCGAGCGCAGTACATGGCCTCGGTCAAACTGCAAAAAATGTCGTTTGTAAATTGTTTGGCAGTCCAATGTCTGTGGGTTATTATGTAAAGAATATTTCATAATTGATTGATTTGCAGATATCTTGCGGTAAGTGCCATTTATCTATATAATTATTGTATAATATTTTAAATTGCTAAGAGATATTTTTAATCTTGTTATTGTTTTGAAGGATATATCTAAATACATTTAATTAATATTTTAAATAATTACCACTTAGCCACGAGTGTTTAGGTTCTATTCACCGGTAACTGAATCTTACAACATGCACTCTTTTAATTAAAGTACTCTATTGTCGAACTATTGGCATAGTATTTACACTGTGATAGAAAGAGACAGGTGATAACTTTAATTTAAATATGAATTGATTTTGACAAAAAGTTCTAAGTGCAATCTGTGTGCACGGCGAATGGAAACTTTGTGTGGCATATCTTAGACCCTTAAATCAACGATGCGTGTCCGGCATATTAGGCTGACAAAAGAAATACGTACATTGTTTTGATAGCGAAACATCCGTTTATTATAAAGTATCAAAACGTGTTGATCGCAACTCAGTAGAGCGTGCTCAGAGCCAGTGGCGGCGCGCCCATTCATCGCACGCGCAGCCAACGCGCAACACTAACCTATTTTTCATTACTTAATAGGTTAGATCGTAACCTAAGATAAATAGCTACAGATATCCGTAAATCGACTAAACGACTATCCGAGCTTTCTCACTGGCTGCACTATTTCTTACTTTGCTGAAATTGGCTTCTTATATAATGATTGTATAGTTGCAATTATATAGATCAATCTTTTCAATCTTTTGCATCTTTTCTTATCTTTTCGGCCGGCAATGCACTCGCGAACCCTCTGGCATTGAGAGTATCCATGGGCGGCGGTATCACTTAACATCAGATGAGCCTCCACCCTGTGTGCCACCTTTTCTATTCAATATTTTTCTCAATAATAAATAATCAATCAATAATGAAATAAACGAATGAATAGAATTTTATAAAATAAAGCAACCTTTGATTTAACAAGATAAAAACGCATTTTGACAAATATTTCCAATAAAATAGCTCGCAATTTAGATTGATGTTTGCGATAGTTCTAATACAAGGTCGCTACTGATTCTATTTATTATTTGTCAATTAAATATTGAGTTATTGCTATGTCAACGAGTTAATTCTGTACCCATTATACGGATGCAATAAAACTGCACTATTAAATTAAAACATTTTTATTTCCTTGCCTTATCCAGCCACAGCATGGCCAATGCGGGTAAACTAGCTGATACATGAGACCTTGTCTGCAAATATAAAATATATAGTTTTAAATCTTAATTCTTTTGTTTATGAAAGCTATAGGCAAACGGTCAGGAGGCTCATCGGATGTTAAGTGATACCGCCATCCAATGTGAGTGACATTGCCGTAAGGCTCGCAAGTGCGTTTCCGGCCTTTTAAGAATTGGTACGCTCTTTTCTTGAACGATCCTAAGTCGAATTGGTTCGGAAATACTTCAGTGGGCAGCTGGTTCCACATAGCGGTGGTCGCGGCAAAACTGCCTTAAGAAACGCTCAGTTGTGGAAGGATTTATTCATGAACAAATACGCATCCTATTGAACCTTCGGGTATTTTGAAGTATTTTACAAATAGTTGTTTCCATAGATGATTAGATAAAATACAGTTTACATGACAAAAGGAAGAGACTGGCTGCCCAGAATACAGGGAATCCTAGTGTAGGGGCCAGTGCACTTTACTTTATCTGAAAATTCTGTATATTGTAGGTATAATAAAGTTTTTTCTTTCTTTCTTAGATTAAATTAAAACGGTTACTCAATGTTAAGCTATCAAATAGAAATAATTATCTACACGAGGATTCATGAGATTCGATTTAGCAATTTTCATAGTCAACTACGAGCGGGATTTTATTATATATATTAACTAGTGGACCCCACAGACGTTGTCCTGCATGATATTTAAAGCGATTAGGATATTAAGCAAAGTATGAAAGTACCGACTGCAGTGCCATCTGCCGGGCTGATTTGTGAATCTAAACCATTCCCAGATCCCCTTGAACACACACAAAAAATTTCATCAAAATCGGTCCAGTCGTTTGAGAGAAGTTCAGTGACATACACACTCACAGAAGAATTATATATATAAAGATTAGCTAGAGCCTTAAACTGCGCAGGATTAAAAAAAAATTGTTCAAATGATTTATCGTGAAAGACATAATTTATCTACTTTTAATATCAGAAGCGATAAAAGTATCTATTTTTATTTAGGAATCAATTTGTTATTACCAAATATGTATTTGAAATAAATTATCAATTTTTGTATGTAGTTATGGTTCACTATTTTGACTATAATGGCTTACACATAAGACATAGATATATACTGTGGCGGTTTTTTATAGGACTTTTTAAGATAAACATTTCCATCGTTAACATTACATATGTGTAACTTTAGCGGTTTTGGCAGCGCACACCAGAATATATATAATATATATATAATTTACACAATATCTTTATAAATTGTATATGAGTTATTCTGATGTATAAGCTATATTATTGTAAAGTTTCATTAAAATCCATTCAGTAATTTTTACATGAAAGAGTAACAAACATCCATACATACTTAAAAACTTTCGCGTTTATAATATTAGTTGGATTTTTTGTGAATTAGAAGTTGTGTTAATTTTGTAAACTCTTTGATGATAAAATTGATCCCCCAGTAGTTGAAACATACCTGATAGCGTCTTAAATGCACAGACAGCCACTCACTGTTTTATATGTATAAATAAGTTTATAGAATTCTCGCTCTTGTGTCGTACGTAACAAAGCATATATGTGCGTATCCTATACAGTTTTCAATTAAACAGCAATTACTTTGCATTAGCAAATAAATGTGTTTAAATTAAGTGAGAGTAAGAGGTCAAGCCGTTCTCTGAATAAGTTTTATTATACTTTTTTAATGTGTATTAAACAATTTGTTCTCGTTGTAATCAACCTTGCCTTGATGTAAAAAGTCACGCGGTTATGGCCGATTTCTGAGATTTTATGTGCGGTTGACTTTTATTTTGCCTTAAATAATAAACATTACGTCAAGTCACTTGGTCAACATTTCTTTGAGGAACAAAGAAAACAAGTTTAGTTTTTTAAATCTCATAGACAACCCTACCAATGGGGCTTTGTTTTCACAGTTAAGACTTTCTTATACGAAAGTGATGATTAAAAAATTCGGCATGTCTTAAATACAAAAATTGTTTCCTATACAAATGCCGTTGCGTATTAAAAGCTGAGAAGAGCTATAGTGATGATGAACCCATGATCGTTTCTGCATAAAAAAATATTCAATCTTTTAGTTTATTCAATCTCTGGCTAGTAAATACAGTTGCTAAAATATAATTCGGTTCGTATGTATTTTTAATCAATTCTAGGTCGCCAATTTTTTTTTGAGAAAAAAAGTCTCTGTGGGTATATATTATGACATAATAAGAAAGGAGACCGAAGATCTGGCAGCTACCTCGGACAAAGAATTAGTCTAGCGATTCGAAGGGGGAACGCTGCCAGTATCTTCGGAACCTTGCCTAAAGGGACTCCTTTTAATAATATATTTTAGTTTATGTTAAGGTTAGTTATTTATTTCAATGTATATTATTTTATTATTATGTTTTTTAATTGTAATTTATATGTCTGGATATTAAATTTTAATAAGAAAGAGCAATGAGGCTTTGTTCTCACATTTAAGACTTTCTTATACGAAAGTGACAATTATAAAATTCGGTATGTCTTAGACACGAAAATCCACTTGTGTCCTATTTTTTATTAATAAAAGCTTGCCAACGCAAAATAATATTGATACAAGAGAAATAAAACACAAGATTTAATGTGACAAGCACTGATAGGCAAACATAACAAATACGAAGAAATAAAAAAAAGTGCGTGCGTCATGTCAGAAGTGAAACTTATTTTTAAGTGTTCATTTTTATACAAATCTAAAAAATTCCGAGACTTAGAGGGGGAAAAAAGAAAGATAATATGTTATGAATTTAATTTAATGAATTTAACTGTTATTAAAATATTAAAAGTGTCGAAAATTAATACAAATAATAAATTTAATTTTTTACATTTATTTTGCATAATATATAAAATACTAATTTCATCATCTCCCAGCTCGTTTATTCAAATGCTCAATCTGGATATCGGTGAGTTTTGAACAAAAGGTGTTCTTCTAAAGGAGGATATGATGGGATGCCTGGGGTATCTAGAGGGTACACAAAATTTAAATATAGTTAAACGGTTGGGGCAGTGTGTGTCCTATAGGAGAGCCTTTGCGTAAACTCAGAAGACCCATAGTGATGATAAACCTAAGACCCAAAACCATTTTCATCATCGTTTAAGCTTAAAAACTATCACAGGCTGTTAAATTAAGCTGCTTAAAATGTAATTACAGCGGTTCGTTTATATTTTTATTTAATCCACAGTCACGTTAAATTAATTAGATAATTTTTTCCACCCTTCACAACAAAACCAAGCTTTCACATGACTTTGAAATACTTACAAAATATTAACAAATGTCCGTAAATAGCAAGTCTGAAAAAGGTTTCACGGAAATTAACTTAATTCCGTATAAATATGACATGACCTTATTTATGTCACTTAGGTTAAAGAATAATAGTTAACTTTATGGCCGCCCTTGTGACTTGTCACGTGGCGTATAACCTCGTGGTTCTGGGGTTCGATCCCCCGTAAAATAATGATTGTTTAGTAAGCTGATCAATGCTAATCATCTTCTACCGTATTTACCATGGAGTGTGTTCAGAGTAGTTATTCGGATTAATACCTGCAGCTGAGTTTCATTATCGGACTTGTAGGCAGAAAACAAAATTCCACTCGTTTCACCTGGACGTCTATAATTCCACAACTGAGTTTTTAAGGCATATTTTGCCGTACACCATAACTATATAAAACCAGCTACCCATTGAACTTCCGAACCAATTCCACTAAGGGTCCAATAAAAGAGCTTACCGATTCTTAAAAGGCCGGCAACGCACTCGCTAAACCTGCCATTAAAAGTGTCCATGGGCGGCGCTGTCACTTAACATCAGATGAGCTTCCTGCCCGTTTGCTGTGTGTTCTATTGTTTGTTCTATAAAAAATACTATTAATACTACATAACTATTTAAAGACACGAACATTTGATATAAATTAATTGTTTAAACTAATAAACATACATTTCATATGCTTCCAAAACGGTAAAGCATAAATATATTTCATAAGCGAATACTGCATATGTCACTCGGGAATAGCTTAAAAATTTCTATATTCATTTATTAGTTCCAGTTTCTGGTAACACTAAAAAAACACCTCAAACGTCGCCACAGTTGCTTCCTCACATTCAGCCTTGACTCTCTTTCTCCTACTAGTTTCGTGGAAAAGCGTTCATCGTTTCTAACATTACTATCTGGCAAAACGTGACCGCTACGATATTAAATTCACCTACCACAGCTTATTCCTCGAAAGCCTTACGTAAGTTCTTATAACGGCGCATTGTTAACGATAATAGGAAACATCAATATTTTTTAATATATTTATAACAATAAAGTTCAGTTAGGCGGGGCACGATCAGATACTTATCGATAGTTCGTTTTCACTGTTCGTGAATGGCCGACATCTTAAGGTCAATATAAAATTAAAAGTGTTTTAATATCTGATAACAGCGGTTTACTGGTTAAATAATTTTAATCATTTGCGTTTTTTTTTGTTGTTATTAAGTTAGCGTTAAGACGTAATTTCCTATTACGTTATTTACATTACATTTTGTAGTAATACAGTTAAATTTAAATATTAAATAGAGAGCTGGCAGCCTTCATGCTTTTGACTGATCTCTTCCAGCCAACCACTGTGAGAAAAAAAATTAATAAGGTGAGCGCAAGTGCAAAACTACATAAAACAAAATTAGACCAAACTAATGGAACGAAGCAAAGAAATTAAAACATATGTAAACAGTGAAAGGGACGAAAGACATGAATCAGTTTGGTGTAGTTCTCTCTATATCCGTAGCGCTAATATCGGAACCTTGGGATTGGACAGTACAAAAATTTAACTCAAGTTGGGACCGCTATAAATGTGGCTATTGGGAGACTTACAGAGTGTTGGACAAATATAAACTTAGGTTAGGATTTGTGGTTTTATAGCGTAATAATACAGTTACCAAATCATTTACTGAAATATAATATGATGGCTTTATTCAGCCAAAGATGGAATACAAAATATATACAAAAAGGTTCAAACATCTACGAAAGGTAAAAAACTTAAATACACTTAACATAGTAATACTTAATTCGGTTGTGCGGTGTGATGGTGCGACAGTGAGGGTATGTAACTGAGCCTCTATTGGTGCCGGGGACGAACCTACGACCTCATGAATGAGAGTCGCTGATCTTTACATATAAAATTATTTACACAAATTCTGTATAAAAAAGAGTTCTATATTTGAATTCAGTATTACGTAGACTTGTCGACTTACAGTTCCCGGAGCCATAAAAACTGAAGTGAAAAGACATTTAAACCAATACAGCGAAGTAGGCCGCCCCTAATGGCATCCGTAACAATAAAGTGGATTGAAGAGCGAATGTATTATTCAAGCGAGTTATCTCCTTTCGGAGGCACGAGCCACACAAATTGTACGCTGCTAGGGTTGCCACTTATCAGTTTATATTGCTTGAAATTTAGTATGTTAGGCTTTCATACTAAGTAGTGTAATCATCACCGTTACACCACCATTACTTCTTTAATTTTCATTCATTCTTTATTTATTTTCGCTATATCAACGCAGCAGACCCTAACACATAATGATCTAGTTATAACATAGTTATTAACAATGTTGTCCCGGGCGATGTTTTCTAGATTTTGAAATTTATAACTACTTAGGACATTATAAAACATTATGATAGGTTTTATTGTGTGGCAGCCCTAGGCACGAGCGTCACAAATTGTGCGCGCGCGCCTAGATCCAAATCAGCGAGATAGCGCGGGACGGACGTCACGATGCGCATGCACAGTGAAACGCATTCAATTAAGCAACCGTCAGGTAACTTACATTTTTAATAGACGTTTATTGCTGCACTCTATTGCCTAGAAGTTCGTAAGAGATTCTTTTAATGAAATATTAAGACTTGGAATCTTCTGGTCCAAAGACGTGTATTATTGTCTCACCAACTGAGCGTATCTTAAGGCAGTTTTTGTCACGCTCCACCGTTTAGTGGAGCCACCCACTGAAGTATTTCCGTACCAATTCGACTTAGGGTCCTTCAAGATAAGAGTGCACGTTCCACTTAATCAGTGAAGATTCAGCCGTTCCTCCTCATGCCGACAGGTAGACAGTGTGTTAGAATGGATTGACAAAGTGCTAATAAATTCTAATAATTTCGTCCTCCGCTACTCGGATACTACTATTGAACAGTTGTTCCGATTCTTATCAAGGCAGGAATTACTTACTATTATTACTTACCTTAACCGATATAAATATGACATCAATCGACTTTTCTTCTCTTCTCTTTCGTGCGAACTTAACACTTGCTCCTACGGTGAAGGCTTACATCGTGAGGGACCGGGACCGGAATGTGTTCAAACCCAAATACGAAAATTTAAGCACAGAAGACTTATCACCTTCTTTTATATAATCATCAAAGGAACGGATGCAATCTGCGGCTTAAACCCACAGGTTGTAGCACCACTAGATTATTTATCAGCAAATGTCCTTTAAACACCATAATAATGTACTCTAATGATTATTTAGTCCTTAAACTTGTCGATCGTAGATAACAAATGTACTTTGAAAACTATAACAATTTGAAATTAAACACTTGTCAAAGGCTCAGTAGATTAAGTGCCTTTTTGACATTAACACGACATAATGATCCGGGAGCGGGGGCAAAAAGTCGCTTTGTCAATATTAGGAAGTAATTAAACAAGTGGCAGTTCATTAAGTAGTGTACAAGTTGAATCATTGAAACGTTTTTGTGACGTTTATTCTCTGAACCATAAATAATAAATCGTTTAAAGAGTATATAACGCCATAATTGACACAATGTTTATTAATAAGTATCTGTAATGAAGGTATAAACACCATTGGTGTACATGGTTGGATTTTTTCAAGAGAATATATGTTAATGTTAGCTTAATAAGCCGTTCCATTAACAGCCTAGCCTTTTAACCAAACAGAGCCGTTTAACTAGCGGCCTGAAAGATATTCAGCCGTAGCATTAGTAACAACATTTAATAAACTGACTGGCTAATGCTTAGACCATTCGTACGATATAGTGACCATGTGGCAGAAATAAAAAAGATGAAACATATGCCATAATTTTTTTTTATTTTAAAATTAAATTGCTTCAGTCAGTCACAGCTAATGCACATTGTTATTGTCACTACACTCTTCCATTGTATTTGTTGTTTTTCATTAAACTTTAAAAAACACCGTCAAAGTTGTGGTTTGCCGACGCCATATTACCAGCTTGAAGAGTTTCATTTTGAGTTTGAGAGTGACAAAAAGTGGAACTAAATTTAAATTAACAGTCAACAGGCTAGGCAAGTAATGAAACGTCATCGATCCAAGTCATCTGCCTAGCTGTTTGATCAACTGGCGGAATATCTTTCAGGCCGCTAGTTAAACGGCTAAAGAGGCTAGGCTGTTGGTTGAATGGCTAATTAAGCTAGTTAGCTGCGACTTATATACAATATAGCAATCATTGTTTTTAAATATTTCTCATTTTTAGAACTTACGCAAAGATTGGTTGTGACAGCAGCTAAAACTGAAATAATTGCTAACTACTACAAATGGACCATTGGTGTGAATTCTAATATGACGCGGAGAGATTTTGTAGTGGATCTTCCCTGGTAGAAACGACCTCCAATTGTTTAAAGATAGAGTATACTCCTCCCTAAAAGACCCGCAACGCACCCACATACTTGTAGGCTCGTTCCCCCCCAATCCTATAAAAGAAAAAAACATACAAAATTATGTGTGGTTATGACCATGTTCAAGATTTAATTCATAAACAAAAACAAGCATCTTCGAGGTTATGCGATGAAAACACTGTTCAAACTAAAGGCAATTGAACTTCTTAAAAACAGGGTGGTGTTATTATAACTCCCTGAGAATGCTATCTTGGCCTCCCTGGCATTCTTTTTAGATCCTATATCGATATTTCTTACTCGTTGAAAGCACTGTCGCCTCATGATATATACAGCTTAACTCTATTCTATACAGAGTGGTCTATCTGGTGGTGAGTCTATCGAATAGAGAGATTTTTTTATATATTTTATACTACAGCTTAAAAAAATAGCAATTTGAAAGAAACAGACAACGGGGAGTTTTTTATACTGTAAACATAATTCTAAGGCATTCTAACTAACTTGTCCTATATTACAAGTAAATTCAGAATACCAACTAATCTATATAAAATGCGGATTTAAGCATTCTCGTAACATTAGTGGTTATTTCAAGAAACGCCTTAGTTTTTCTAATATAATGACGCTACAGTATTTAACAGAAAAATGCGCCCAACAATAAATTAATAATTTAATTAGCAATGCGCTATTGCGGACTATAAATAACTGTAGATACATTCCGCGAATATTTTTAACGTAATAAGATATGATTCTGTCAAACGACGTTCTAAGAATAGTTATTATTTCGACGTACATGTCTCGCTTAGACGATTATCAAATCATTAATAACGTACATATGCAGTAGTGGTAAAACAGGTTTGTAATGTTATCGTTGTAAGTGGAGCATTATTTCGCTGATGTAAGCCAGCCTTGGAGTATGCCGGAACAATTTCTTACTCGGAATCACTCCTACACTGCTAAACTAAAACATTAACTTCATAATATGTGTGACATGTCATATCGCGACCAGTACTTTATATAAAAATATTAGCATTTAGCATACGCTTTAACAGTTCATATTATAAATAAGACATTTTAATTGCCTTAGCTAGTAATAAAACTGTTTTAATTATTTAATAAAATTTGTTTTTTTTTTAAAGGAATCTCGCTGTTGGCCTTAAGGGCCTTTACAGCTCAGCTCGGGCTGTTTTGGCCAGCGTAGCTCGGCCTGAATGGGCGTTTTTCCCGCGACTAGCGCAAGGGCGTCTCCTGTGAGACTCGAACCTCGGCTTGGGCCGTCAGGGGGTGGTCAATCGCCTGAAGGGCAGGACGGAAGCTCACGGGAGTGAGCGAAGTAGGAAGTAAAGGTCCTCGCCGTCCCCGGTAAAGGCGGTTTTGACCCTAATCTGTCTTTGGCTATTATTAGGTATTATTGGCTTTTAATTTGTCATTCGCTATTGTTATTGGATCGTCCGAATCCGTTAAAACGTGTCGGCGTCTCCTAACAATTTGAATGTAATAAAATCCATTTTTAATTCACCAATGTTCATTAGATCAGTGTTGGTTTAGTGGTTTCAGTCCCCGGAAGTGCACCAATGGTCTTTCGATCGTACGATGAAGGAGAACATCGTGAGGAAACCTGCACTGGCCTTAGACCCAAAAAATCGATCGCGTGTGTCAGGCAAACTCACTTCCTAATTCCATAAGAAAAAATCACAAAACGATAGAATCAGATATATATAATAAGGTTGTAGCATTTTTTTTAAAAATTAAATCAGTTGTTAGTGTTTGAACTACAACTTAAAATATGTGTTAGTGCGCTCATAATGTTATTTTGATGTAATATTTGCTGAGCAGTGTTGACCTAGTGGCTTCAACGTGCGACTCACGTCCCTGAGGTCATAGGTTCGATCTGCGGCTGTGCACCAAATGCACTGGCCTTAGACCCAAAAAATCGATGGCGTGTGTCAGGCACAGAAGGCTGATCACTTGCCTATAGATTGACGATCATGAAACAGATACAATAATCTGAGGCCCAGAACTAAAAAGGTTGCAGCGCCACTGATTTACTTTTATTTTATTTTATTTGCAGTATTGATGTAAATTTAAAAATCTTCGACCTTGAGAAATGAATCAAAATTAATATTTCGCAGATTTATACTATTGTGTTTCTAGAGCTCACTTAAATCATACATAACAAACAACATTTATACTAAATGTAATATTTCAAAAACTTTAGGAAGGAAAATATAAATATACAAATCAATAAAGTCAAAGCAACGACTGCTCAAGTTATAATATAATTATACCTACATTAATGGTACATAATATTAAAATATGCACATATTTTATGATTTCATATTAAGAGGTCTTTTATACATTTAAAAAAACACTTAACGACTACACAATATACAAGCCAAGGCTGTCCATTTTGCTCGCTCAGGCTTTCTTAGATTTTTAAAGCGTGGCGTACCTAAACGTCTCCTCTCCTCACCTGATGTTAAGTGGAAACGCCGCTCATGGACACTCAATGACAGAGGGCTCGCGAGTGCGTTGCCGGCTTTTTAAGAATTGGTACGCTCTTTTCTTGAAAAAAAAAAAAAATTAATAAAATTTTTTTTTTTTGGAAAAAAAAAAAAAATTTTTCCTCCTCCCCCCCCCTTTTTTTTGGGAAACCCCCCCCCCCCCCCAAAAAAAAGGGGGGGGGGGGGGGGGGGGGGGGGGGGGGGAAAAACCCCCCCCCCCCCTTTTCACAACACCCCCCCCCCCCCCCCCCCCACAAAAAAAAAAAAATATTATGGGAGGGGGGCGCCGCCCCCCCCCCCCGCCCCCCCCCCCCCCCCCCCCCCCCTCCCCTCTTTTTTTTCTTCTTCCTCCCCCCCCCCCCTCCCTCCTTTTTTTTTTTTTTTTTTTTTGGTGGGGGAATACGCGCGCTGGGTTTTTTTTTTTTTTTCCCTTCCCCCCCCCCCCCCCCCCCCCCCCCCCCCCCCCCCCCCCCCCCCCCCCCCCCCCCCCCCCCCCCCCCCCCCCCCCCCCCTCCTTTTCTTCCTCCTCCTCTCCCCTCTCCCCCCCCTTTTTTTTCCTTCTTTTTTCTTTTCTTTTTTTTTTTTTTTTTTTTTTGTTTTTTTTTTTTTTTTTTTCTCCTTCTTTCTTTCCCTCCCCCCCCCCCCCCCCCCCCCCCCCCCCCCCCCCCCCCCCCCCCCCCCCCCCCCCCCCCTCCCCCCCCCCCCCCCCCCCCCCCCCCCCCCCCCCCCCCCCCCCCCCCCCCTCCTCTTCCCTTCTCCCCCCCCCCCCCCCCCCCCCCCCCCCTCCCCCCCCCCCCCCCTTCTCCCCCTCCTCCTCCTTTTCCCCCTCCTCCCCCCTTCTTTTCCCCTCCCTCATCTTGAAGGACCCTAAGTCGAATTAGTTCGGAAATAAAAGTATAGCGAGACACTGGCAATCTCCACAGCATTATAAGCATAGCATTATTTTTTTCTTCTGTTGTATGTTAGCGGTAAATATAGAGTGAAAATAATAAACTATACCGTAGACGCAGGACTACATAATGATATATTCATATTTTGCATGATTAATATTCGTATAATATAAATTATTATTGTATTTCATATAAGACCTACCATCTATATTTATTCAATACATACTAGCGGATACAAATTATATCATTGCATATCAATAAAACCATCTATTAGAGAAATCGAATCCAATTTAACCGTCAATTTTTAGATAGCACGACATCAGTTGCTCAATCGTTACATGTAAAACTGTAATTATCATTCGCCTTCCGTATACGGTAACAATGAAATCAATCGAAACGTAATCAAAAATAGATCGCGGTCATAGTTTTATTGCTCACGCAATTTGTCAGCCTTCAGTTGCAATGGAGTGCGCGAATTAGTTAAGCTCGCTTCAAAGAAAGATTCCAGGCACGTACGCTAAATGTACGTTAAATTTACTTATTTTTTAAAAGCTACAAGAACATGATAATTCAGAAACGGTTCTGGGGCCACGGCAGTGCGCCCGCCAAGTCCTTTTCAGGAGGTCGAAAATTGCCTGCATCGACCATTTAGGACCTCCTGTCCATCCGTAGCACCATGTTTTTCTAGTCTTATATTAATATCAATTTTTTGTTCAAAATAAATATATATATATATTACTATAAAAATAAAAATATGCGCGCGGCACCGCGCTGCTAGAATTTTTTATTCTTATTTCAATTTGCACTGGACGTGTTACGTATACGCATCGAAAATAAAAGAACGACAAACAAAATAATACCGTTTTTCGTTATTAAAATAAGTTATAAGCCAATAAATGACAGAGGTCAGAGCCCAAGTGGGGTCGATATCTATGGAGTTATCAGTTGCACAACGTCGTAAGTTAATAGTAATTACTATAGATGTCCATTGTTCTTGTGACGAGGCCTCGAACGGCTGCACGATTTTTTGACCAATGCTTATCTATATTGAGTTGGTAATTACACCTTATTACATGTCTAACGCTGAAATATATAAAGGCCACTCAAATATTGTGACTCGTAATACCAATTTCGGCGTGCTTTGTTGACTTAATAATGAGTGAATTAGGCTGGCGTAGAATCTAATGAAAAACCTTTATGACGTCAAATATGAAGCCTATCTTTATCTTTCCATATCCATAGCGAACGTAGTCCAGCCATGCGATTCTGTAACTCACTTTTCGAACTCGCACAGCGGTTTTCGCAGCGGCGGTCGCACTCAAATCAGTCGTGAAGCAGTCATTTTACGATTTGGCATTTCTGATAAACAATAAACTACAAGCTCCCTCCTTATATTATTTGTTTTGTAATATCAGAATATAGTCTAACCTCCGGTTTGTTGTAACAACTCCTGTTATGTATAAATTAGTAATATTTGATACAGCCTCTCATTAGTCACTTCATTAATGCTAGATTACTTATCTTAAATACCTCTATAAACAAACAATTTATTGTAAAACTTCAATTGATTATATCCTATTGCAAATATGATTTATAATTGATACAAAAATCAGTTTGTTTGTTTTGCATAAACCTAAAAACATCTAGACTCATTACAAAAGTTTTTCAATAAATAATAGTAACGTAAGGTATATTTAGTTCCAAAAAGTAAAAAAAATACCCAGATAAGCCAGGGCGGGCTGCTAATATGTTATAAAGTATAAAAGACACACATAAACAATAAATATAACCTTAAACTTCATACAAATAGCTTTCTAAGTAATTAAAAATACATTGTAATTATAAAAAGACACAATTCTGTCAACATTACGATTAACGGCCCGTTTATTTTTTGTATTATTTAATATTCAGAAAAATATAGTTTAAAAAAACTAAAAAACACTCGAAAGACGAAAAATAAACGGGCACAGAGCGCCCCACCCTTTTTTCACAATAATACCAGTATTTTTTGTTCATTACCATTTTCAGCCTAAATTAGGAATTATTTTTCACTTTTTAGTTTGATGTGCTTTAAAAGCGTGTTTTTTAGTTTTTTTTAACTATTTTTATTTTTTAGTTAATTTTTTTTGTATTTTTTTCATTTTTTTTTTCGGGTTATTACATTGTCATCGATCTTTGACAGGTGCGCAAAGTTTGAATTAAATCTGTCCGTTAAAAGTGGGTCAAAATCGAGTCCGAAGGAGTCGGTTACATACATACATACAGGTGAAATTCCCTTCCTTCCTTAAAATTTCCTCTTTACAAACATTACATACCCACATCGTATCCCTAACTTT
Organism: Pieris macdunnoughi; assembly: GCA_905332375.1. NCBI lineage: Eukaryota > Metazoa > Arthropoda > Insecta > Lepidoptera > Pieridae > Pieris > Pieris macdunnoughi. Next base: position 3,903,608 of record CAJOBZ010000026.1, read on the forward strand.
CGTACAAACTGACGTGAGACTGATCTTTAATTAAATTATGATGATTCATGTGCACTTTTTACTTTTTTCATGTATCCTTTATTAGTTTAGTTTGTCTTTTATTCCTGTTTTGTTTTTTATTTTTTTTTCTTAATAACTATTTAAGTAATATGTACTTTTGCTCTTCTTTCCGACCTTATATATTTTATGTTTTTCCTTTTTTTTTTCTTTCCTCACAGTGGTTGCCTGTAAGAGATCGCTCGAAAGCGATAAGGCCGCCAGTTGCCACCCTCCATACTTCATTATGTTAAATATTTATATTGTAATGCAACGAAGTGTTAATAAATAAAATGAATTGTTCCATTATTTGTTAGTCAGATTAACTTTAATGTTCTTTGTATCCTACTACTTATAAACCAGTTTAAGAGAAATTAGCAAATCTAGACTAAAATTCAAGGCCGAGACCTAGTTGCTAACAAATTCTCAAGCCGCTTTAAAAATTTCGCACAACTTGTCACCAATGTACTGGTTATGTACTTGCTAATTAAAAGGAAATGATATAATATCCTGTCGTAAACGTTTCATATCTTTTTATATTGGCTAATATTTTTATAACTACACACTTTCCCATAGTAATACTCCGCACTAAATTATATTACTTTTGTTTATTTATTTAAAAAATGGTTTGCCAACGGGCATTTAAAACCTCACTACAAGGAGCACACAAAAACAAAACTGATTGAACACCCTTTAACAGGTAAACACAGCATACTTGATACATACTTAATAACTATTGCTAACTAACAAACTATAAAAATGTGATAGTAAAGAGATATAAAAAGTTTTTGGCCTTTTTAGATCTATTTTCATGACTAAAAACATTATTGGCGCTACAACATCTTAGGACCACACTTTCCCATATGTTACTCCGCATATTTATATTACTTTGTTTTTTATTTAAAAACAACGCATTTAAAACATCACTAAAGGGGCACACAAAAACAAAACGATTGAACACCTTTACAGGTCTTGGACTTAATAACTATTGCTTCATTTCTAACAAAAAAAATAGATCATATAAGTTTTTGCTCTTTGCAACCTACAACCTTTGTCTCAACTCTCAAGCTTCTGTGCCTGACATACGCTGTCGACTTTTTGGGTCCAAGGTTAACTGACGATGTTTAGAATGTTATATGCGCACATAGACAGAAAGTCCATTGGTGCACAGCCGGAGATTAAACCTAGACCTCATGGATGAGAGTCACACGCTGAAACCACTAGACCAACACTGCTCTACGTAACTAATATAATGTTTCAATAATTTTTTTAGTTGTTCAGTTCTTTTGCCGCACAATGGATATACGCACTGTGCATTGTTAGCTTGCGTTTCTAGGATGCCGAACAAATTGCAATATAATTTTGCCGGGTACAAAGCAATACCTTCAGATAGATGCGTACCGTAAGATAATGATAGAAACTGTTTGCTACTAGAAAAAATTTTTTTAAAATTTTCGGATTATGATATATTTAAACATAATGTATTCAATTAATTTTGATCTTTTTTCTTAATTGTCTGTTCACAAAGACATTATTTAACATTATCTAAGATTAAGACTAATAATTGAAACTTATACTAAAATGGATATTTTACATAAGAATCCAATAACACAACTTACAGTCTCTTTTAACGGGAATAAATTCTTGTGTAGTATTTGAAACTTGGAATTTAAAATTGAGTTTGTTGGTACTATTTTAGAGTAAACAATAAGGTAACAATTTAATTTTCACCGCCATAACGACGCAATTTGATTACATATTTAATAAAAAACAAATTATAACGCAATATCGCATAACGAAAAAATAATAACATATCTTCAGTACAAATTGGTCGAAATTCATCGTAAGCAACCTCGTGCTCGATTAAATTATTTCCTGACCTTACAAATGACAGTAACTCGTGATTATTAGTTGACATGTCAAAGAGATAAAAGACGCAACCGCAATATCTATATAAAACTAGTTTGGTTTAAATTAAGACTTTTTTGTTCCCTTTGGAGAAGAGACTCTTGGGCTGTGGGGTTCAAGTGCACAGGCGCCAATTAAAGATTTAAGTTGACGCCTAGTAGACCCCAGAGCTGTTTCTTTCGCTCAACGAATAAGTATCGCAATACAGCGAGGAAATTCTGCTAGGACCAATCTTTTTAAATATATTTTAGTTTTCTAGTTATCCATTTTTAATTATTATTACGATGTTAATAATATAGTAAATACTTTATATTTATATGCTATTAAATATATTAAGGAAAATTTACAGAAGAATTTCAGTCACATTGCATTTCACTATCGCTATATAAATTATTCAGTTAACATACGTAATTACAACGGGCAGAAGGCTCATCTAATGTTAAGTCAACCGCCCATAGACACTCTCAATACCAGAGGGTTCACCAGAGCATTGCCGGTCTTTTAAGAATTATTGATACTCTTATCTCACTGATAGCAAAAAAAAGTATATCTTAGTAGTAAGTAACTAATTATTAAAAATATCATTAAAATTATTAATTTTATTATTACAAATTATTAATAATTACATCGACATGTGGGAACAGCGATACCGGAAGAAATATTCAATAAATTTCATACGTTATCTTAATATATATAAATCTCGTGTCACAATGTTTTTCCTCAAAGGCCCCCCAACCCCCCCCCCCACCACCAACAAAATTTTCCCCCCCCCTTTTTTTTTTCCCCCCTTTTTTTTTTTTTTTTTTTTTTTTTTTCTAAAATTATAGTCGCATTTTATTTATTGCAAAATATTTGTTTATTATTTGATAAATTCTAACAGATGGCGCTGTGTTAAAATTATCAACGTTTCACATAAGCTGTCATCTACAGTTACCTTGGATAGTTTTACTACTATTCATATACAAAAATTTACAACGGGGAGTATAGTAATTATGTAAATATATTGATAACGATATATTTGACACAACTTTCAATTCGTGTACTTGCCGTGTGAATTTTAATATGTAATTTGTTACTGTATGTCAAATAAGGCTATTTGGTAAGAGAACCGTTGTGTTGTCACTGCAGTGTTACGTCGTTAATCAACATTTCATACGACATTAATAATCTAGATTAAAGTAAAATTAAAAGCTTATCGTCGCTGTAGAATGTTAACCTCGTACGTCCACAGAACCAACATTACAGGAAACGAAAAAAAAGGTTTTATTTCGTCAATGTTTGTTAAAATATTATTATGTGTTTTGTCCATAGTTTTAGATGGTATAAAGCACTTATTTATTAATAACATAAATAAGTCCTTACTTCATGATTATACCAGTTAAATGACATAAGAGTCTAAGAATAAAAGAGTATAAGAAGTTATACTTCTTTGGCATTATTAAAAATAGTTTTTGATTGCATGCAAATAATTAATTACAATTAAATAATCAAAGACTGGAAAAGGAGTCATTATAGTCAATAAAATTCAGTTTACATTTGAAAAATCAAATAAATAAATATTTATTATTATTCTCTTACATTAAGGTGTAACATAAATTCTATTATTATTCGAATGTTGTTTTTAAATTATGTCCAATGCCGTAGCATCTACCGTGGGCAACTACATTCTGTTAATTATGTGTCACGGTGGGCGCGCATCGTAAAATTTCACTCTCATCAAATCAAATCAATAAATAAAATCGTTTATTAATTTTGATTTCTTAAATTCAACAACGTTTACAAAATTCACGAAAGAGCATCATTTCGTCTATCTATTTTTTTTTTGTGAAAAAAAGTCCAGGGTAAGTGAAGTGTTGGTAAAAAATCATGGCTTCCTAACATTAGGGATATTGCGATTGCGGAAGAGTTGTTGCATCTGGCACAGGACAAGACACGCTTCATGGGACTGACGGCCAACGTCCAGTAATGGAGAGGCACCAAAAGAAGAAGAACTTTGTGAATGAATTATTACAACTGCCCCTTTTCCGCACAAATCCTAAACGTTAATGTATGAATAAATTAAAAAAAAATCCATGTATTTTAAATTTCAAATTAATCAGTCGATAGTGACGGATTTGATAGACGCTCATAGAAGCATCTGATTTTTCTAGAAAACTGTGTAATTGAATGTTATTATTTTTATTTTGTTTTAAAATAAACCCTTTTGTTTTCTTGAATGCCAATTTTCATAATTATAGAATATGAATTAAAAAAGTTATGACAAAAAACTAACATGATTATAATATTATTATGAAATGGCTGCCCTGTAAAGTTTACTATTTGTCAGATCCGTCATTATTCTACGACTATAACGATTTATCGTACCAAGCAATTATAAGTTATAAAAAACTACATATATAGAGAGAAGTATATTGAATTGGGTACAAGAATTCAATACTGAAATATGGATAACTATCGCTACGTCATCTTCATTACGGCAATATTTGGGCCTCAGTCTTAATATCAAATCTATCAACTAGATGTCGCCTCTCGCTGACAACAATTGCTGAAACGCACTCAAATAAATTTACGTCAATCCGTTAATAAAGCTCATTTATAAGTGTAGTACTACTCTCTTCGTTATCTTGATTATGCAGTAGCGAACAGAAGCAAAGTAAAAGTAATGTTAAATGTTATAAATAATTAACGGTCTTGCGACTGGAGCAAGGTTCTTACTTGACATTTCAAATTTTGACAGTTTTCACTTGTTCCAGTTTTAATAGGCAATTATATCGTTGTCTGACAGTGCGTATAGCATTTATCACCTTATAACGATGTGTAAGAGTTTATAATTGAAAGTTTATTTCTTTAATACTTCAGCTATAATTCATAAATGGAATAGCTTTTTAACAAATTGACTGATTTACAAAATTGTGAAGTATCTGTTATGAATTTTAATATTTCTTAATATTAAATTCTAGGAATATTAAATTTAGGAGTTGTTCGGTCCTCACCTGCAGCTGAGTTTCATAATCGGACGTCAAGGCAAAATACAAAATACCATCCGTATCACCTCGACGTCCGTCGTTCCACAACAGAGCGTTTTCTAAGGCAGTTTTTGCCGCGCACCACCACTATGTGGAACCAGCTGCCCACAGAAGTATTTCCGAACCAATTCGACTTAGGGTCCTTCAAGAAAAGAGCGTACCAATTCTTGAAAGGCCGGCAACACATTTGCGAGCCTTCTGGCATTGTGAGTGTCCATGGGCGGCGGTATCACTTAACATCAGGTGAGCCTCCTGCCCGTTTGCCTGCTATTACATAAAAAAAAATTTAAAAAAAAGAAAAAGTTTATATGTAACAGATTTTGAATTAATAATCAATTTTATTATCTTCAACCGATTCGACATGTGGCTTGTTGGTTTAAATAGTTATTATTAAATTTTAATCATAAAAATGTTTTGTTAAAGAAAAATTATATAATGGTATCATTACTTTAAAATTAATACTAACTAGCATAATTATGACAAAAGCTTTAGGGGTTTAATAAGTTAAGGGAGAACTTGGCTAATAATTAATTAAACTTGTTAGCGTTTTTGTAATAATAAAAATTTTGTTACATAGCATTACGCATACTAGAATTTACAAAACAAATTTTCGCAATTATTATCGGGTTTTTTGAAATACTGTCACTTTAGCCTTAATTGTTCGCAATTTTTACTACAATATAATTATGTATTTATTCCGAATTGATAATAATTTCCGTCGTAATTTCCCTGCACCTGTAATCAATTTGTCAATATGATTGTAACAATCTGTAAGGTTGCATTCCAATTAACTTTTATTATTCATTAGTAAAAAAGTCTGATTTGTCAAGTTCAACTGTTGCCGTCTTGAGTTCGAATTTGGTGGGGCTGGAAATGTTAGCTTTAAAATAGGTCGGGCCGTTATGATCGCTAAGGCATCTTCTTCTAAGCTAGACCCTATAGATATCGCAGTTCATTTCTTAAAATATGTCATAAAATAGTTGTGTCACTTGAATAGCGATAGTGATGCCAATATTAAATTGTTATACCAGGCTAACGTAACCACCGCCTGGTTATTGATAGTCCAAAAAAACGTAGAGCTACGTTCAACGCTGTAACTTTTAGCGATAGCGAACTCGACAACAATATTAAGCTTTCGTACCACACGATCGATTGATATCGAAACTCTTAATATAAAGTTTTTGTACCCAATTTCGAGGTAGTGATCACTCAATAGTGATAGTGATAGTGCACCCTAGATAGCGATGTGATTGAAAGTTGCAAAGTACCGGCCCAGGGCTTTTGCTACCTTGACCGGATGGAAAATTTCAGAAGTCAATTATAACAAAACAACCCGGCTTTATTCTGAATTTCATAAAATAATTAATGTTATTATTTTTATAAAGTTAACGTGACGTGACAATATTTCACTGTAGACTGACCTTACTAATTGAAATATTTCAATGGCAGAGTTTATTTTTAAATAACAAAATGCATTCCTTCAGTGTATAACGTGATTTAAAGTGAGCCTTAAGTTGGAATTATATATCGGCTGAGGGATAAATTTGTGTTTAATATTGTTTAGAAAATATATTTCAGTCAAACCTTATAGTTGTATATACAAAGAATGACTTATTTATACACTAATTGTTTTAATAACTATGGTCCTCCATCAGAGCAGGTTTAAAAAAAAACTGTGTTACAGTAGGAAGGCCTGAAGGCGTATTTATTTTAAGTTTAAATTAATTATTAATATAACAATGTTTATCTTACAAGGAAACCTATTTATGTACTTTTAAATTAACCTACATAGTTATAATAATTAAAATTAAATTTAAACAGAAAATTTAAACAAATGTAAACAGTTTGGTCCCTGTGGCAGTGTACCTTTAACGCTGGCAGCATTTCCTCGCTGTATTGCGATACTTATTCGTTGAGCGAGAAAAGCACCAGCCTTTAACTTTTATTATGGCCTTTACACTTGGGGGTCCACGGCCCAAGGGTCTACTCCAAAGCGAAGAAAAACGAAGTTGGAGAAAAGACTCTTGGATTTGAGTCGTTTATTATACTTTATTTTATATGTACTTAAATTAATATATAGGTACAATGCTAAGCTGAATGTATAGCCAGCGGGCAAAACCAGGTGCAGCAATTAGTAACTTAAACAATTTAGCTACGATAACATCTCCTGATTTTATACCCTTGAATAATATTGGCCTTATTTTCATAATAACAGTCTAAGAACTGTTATTACACGATTGTTCTGAATATCCGTAAAAGCTTAGTAGTGACCTCAATTCATTTTCACCTTGCAAAGCGCAAATTAAAAACGCTTCTTTATATTATACAATACATATTAAGACATAGTAACGAAGATTTTTTTTTTCAGAGAGAGCTGCCCTGCGATTCTGTAACTCACACTCAAATCAGTCGTGAAGCAGTCATTTTATGATTTGGCATATATCAGAATATATATATGATTTGAGAGCGACCGCCGATGCGAAAACCGGTGTGTGAGTTCGAAAAGTGAGTTACAGAATCGCAGGGCAGGAGGCTGATGTGAGCCTGTGCCAATCACACTTTTAAAAATTGGTACGCTCTTTCCTTGAAGGACCCTAAGTCGAATTGGTTCGGAAATACTTAAGTGGGCAGCTGGTTCCACATAGTGGTGGGGCGCGGCAAAAATTTTAGGAATATAACAAGCCAAAAGAAAATAATAATAATATCAAATAATTAACAATGCAAGGTTGGTAAAACTACTCGACGAAAGGTATCTATGGAGTTGCTGAAGAAGTCCACCGACCTCTTTAGGTCTTGGCCTCAGATTTCTGAATCTGTTTCATGATCATTTTTAAATCTAATAGGCAAGTAAGTGACCAGCCTCCAGTGCCTGACACACGCCGTCGACTTTTTGGCTCTAAGACATGTCGGTTTCATCACGATGTTTTCCTTCACCGTTTTAGCAATTGTTAAATGCGCACATAGAAATAAAGTCCATTTGTGCACAGTCGGGGCTCGAACCTACGACCTCAGGTATGAGAGTCGCACGCTGAAACCACTACTGCTCTTAGTTTTATTATACATCCGATACAATTGTTTTTAAGACGTTTTTTCACAATACAAACGTGTTCGTTGTGGACTGACCAAAAATACAATGAGACTGGCATGCATTACTAACACAATAATTTAGATAATTTAAACAATTGAAATTGAATTCTTAAATTTAAATATATTAAAAATGACGATTAATCTAAAGGTTACAACGGAGAATAGATTAGCAATTTGACTAACATAACGAGCGTCCTTTAAGGCAAGCCGCCGCACGTGCCAGTCTGATGCAACGCGTTATTGAAGCATTGTTAATCATTAATCATCACATTTTCGTTGCTAAATACGAGTGTATCTTTGGGTTTGCCTTACTTGGTGTTGTCCATTATGTATATTGGTCTGCTCAGCACTGGATTCTGCCCAAACAAGCGCATCGGCGGTCGCTCTCAAATCAGCGAAGCAGTCATTTTAGATTTGGCATTCAAAACCAAGCTCCCACCTTTGAAGGGGGGGTTTTGTTACTGTTTCGTGATTACTGTTTTTTCGAAGGTATGCCGGTCTCCTCATGTATCCATTTGCCGTACGAGTTTTAATTGCGCAAATTGAACAGTCCATTGCTGTGTTTTTAACACACAATATTAGGGTTAAACTGCGCACGCTCAAGCCACTTTTTTTTTCGTGGGGAAATGCGTTACGCATACCCTCCCGCGGCACGGTTGACCTGGTGGGGATGGGTTATGTGGGACTCGCTGTTGTGCATACCCACTAAAGCCCCACGGCGCCACCAGCAATCACCCGGGGCAGGACACGGTAACAGCTGCGTAGCCTTGTCCGCATCCAGCCACGCGATCAGCCGTTATTCGTTAATATTACGGCCCTCTACGGCCACGAATGATGTGGAATGGACCTTGGCACAGCAAGGGCCTTTCACATCGGCTAACTCACCCTGTTTTATAAAGCTGGGGGAGGCCGGGTACAATGCTTGCAGGGATGCGTCAGCATTCCTTCTTTTGGACGCATGGAACCCTGTTCCCCCCCCGCTGGAGCAACTGCGTGCCCAGGATTACACGCACGCTCAAGCCACTAGGCCAACACTGCTTGCATTCATTATGTATATAATAGTAGATTATAATCATGTATATATGGCTCTATTTACTACGCTATCTACATATGTTTATATAGTCATATCAACCTGCTTGCTTACTTTGAAGCATGGGGTTATAAAAAACCCTTTTAACCAAATTAAAACAAAAACGAGTCATTTTTACTTTTTTGTTAGCTTCTAATATGATTCGTCTATTTCTAATGTAAACCCATTGATCTTATATTATGTGAGCCGAAATAGATTTTTAGTTCAAGATATAAATGATCGAGATAAAATTCTATTGAGCAACCAAGTTCCATATCTATTTACGTAATACATTACGGCCATTGTCTTTCATAGTGACATCTCTATGAGCGAATTCCGCGGTTTTGTAACCGATAAAATTTCGATCAATTTGATAACTTAAATATACAATTGTTTTAACTTGGTAATATAAATTTAACATGCATTGTCTAATTCAACAAACTCATACTGTAAATTTAAATATAACAAAAGTTTTATTTAAAAGTTTTCTGTATAATATGTATATTTTTTTGTAAAGTTTCATTAGCTTTGTACAATTATCATATATTACTTTTATTATTAAGCGTATCTTTTGTACAATTGAAGTGATACTTTACAGCTTTATTTAATTGATTCTTCGACTTTAATTCAGAATAAAATCTTGTCATAAGACTTTGAAAAATGTTCTCTTTATGTTTATATAACAGGAGGCAAACGGGCAGGAATCTCACCTGATGTTAAGTGATACCGCCGCCCACGCTCACATTGCCAGAAGACTCACAAGTATGCTGGACGGACCTTAAGTCCAATTTGTTCAGAAATACTTCAGTGTACAAATGGTAGCTGACGCAAAATTTTACTAAGATGTTCTGTGTGTCTAATACCGTAATAGGTTTTTCTAAAAGGCAATCTATAAAATGTTCACGAAATATATCTATTTGCCATTGGGACATATTAAGAAAGCCGCGGGCGTTAACTCATATAATATCGTAGTACATTAAGATAATTGATAACTTTTATTTTCTTTCAAAAAATCCGGTAGCGGTGCTTAATGCGTGCGTGGGAGTTGATGTATTGTTTACAGATTGTCGTACAGCAATGTTGACAGGTATCATAATCTCAATGCTAAAATAAAATACTCACGTACGCATTTACTTTATACACAACCAAAAACGGGAGATTTGTTTCTTAATTTAATTGAATCTGTGGTTTTTAAATGTTTTTGGGTCTTCATTTATTATTGTTATTATTGTCGTGTTATGTGCTGAACTTAGTTTTATTTATAAGTAATACAATAAACCAAATTACCTTACGTAATAGGTACCTTATGTAATTTAATACTTTTTTTTTCTTTTCTTACAGTGGTTGCCTGGAAGAGATCGCTCGTAAGCGATAAGGCCGCCAGTTGCTCTCCTTTTATTTAATTATGTCAATTGTACTATATTAATGTATATGCAACGAAGTGTTAATAAATAAAGAAATGCAAAACAAATATTATGTTCACTACTTAAATAGGAATTAACACAAAAATACAACCAATTATTCTTCTTTTCAAAATCTAAATTACGCCATTTTCCGAATATTGTGGGTATATTTTGTCGATTCAAAAGCTTTGTTTAAATACGTTCTTTTAATTGAGGGTAGAGTTTACCGTATCGACGGGAAAAACATTAAATGTTGGACAGTTACGAGACGACAATAATATGAGCATTTTGTGTTGGATTTTGTTTGTTATATTATATTTTTTCTTAAATTTCCTAATGTTTTTGGCACTGAGACAAATAAAAAAAAAAGGGTGCGTGTACTTATGTACGCGCGTAAGAAGTTATACTTCTTTTGGCATTATTAAAAATAGTTTTTGATTGCATGCAAATAATTAATTACAATTAAATAATCAAAGACTGGAAAAGGAGTCATTAAAGTCAATAAAGTTCAGTTTACATTTCGAAAAATTAATTAAATAAATATTTATTATTATTCTCTTACATTAAACAAATAAAATACTATTTATCTTTAAAACATTTTTATTTCATTATACTATTTATTTTTAAGTGACTCTAATGTCTTCAGAATTTCGGTTTGTAATTTTAAATTAATCATTACTTGGTTGTGCATCTACGAGGCTTCTCAAAACTACTTGCTTTCTGCAACAAATAAGAGAATATTAATTTAAGCTCTGTCCATCAAAACTTAAAATTTTTTATAATTCATATTATAAATTTTTACACATTTATATTAATATAATTATATAAATGTGTTAATAATATAATTTTAGCACATGCTCACAGACCTGGATAGCAACTTTCTTTTTATTCTATTTAGAGATAGAGATAATTTAAATATAATACCGGTGTCTTCCTTGTAGGTTTCTTTTGGAGTTGTTTGGGGATTCTTGTTGTTCAGTTCGACATGATTTTCTTTAACCTTTCTTTAACTCCTACAAAATAATGAAATTGTTAAGTTATGTTGTGCACACCTTTGTTTGGCTTTTTTAGTATTCAAGTTATGTCAAAACTGATTTATTACCTTGTCATTGTTGGCTTTATTTGCTTTTGGGATATCAATTGTTTCCAAAATGATTTTATTTGTAATAACCTGAAATATATAAATAACATCTATTAATTTAAGTATCATGGTGAGTGGTTCGCACTCAGGTATTAAGGTGTATTATACCCACTGTCCATTATAAGTGGGAATGGGCTCACTTCTGGCAGGACAGAGTTTCGGTACTACAAGTGCAACATGGATGTTTTGAGGTATTACAATATCTCTAACTACCCTGTAGGGGAATAAAGTAATGTTGTAAGCATATGCCTATGCTTGAAAGGTTGAACCTTGAACATCACCATACATCATATTTATAATTAACATTCCTACCTCGACACCATCACAATCAAATTCATTGAAATCTACTTCAAACCATTGTGTCTCGAGAAGGTGATGGTGGCTTTGTTCCACCCTCCAGTTTTTGATGTTTCACAACGATAAGATGACAACTCTTTTTTTGTATTCAATTTAGTGCACTTCCACTGATTCATCAATTGTTTTTTGTCTCTTGTCCTTATATTTGCTAGATTAAATCTGATGTTTTGATTAAATAATGTGGTCATTTTTTTGAGATGCAGGTACTTATTAAAATGTTTACTTCTCTGTTACTATCGCTCCAAGCCTTCATTTTCTTCCTTATTAGTATTCGTGCTTAAATCTTTGTTCTCAATTATTGATATATAGGGTCGTAGAATATTTCTAAAAAGTTGCTGTAACAAACGCAATAAACAAAAGCAATGAATAATGGTTCATGTTTCAGTTTTAATCAACAATAATACTCGATAATACATACGGATAGTTAACCTCAATTGTATTGAAGCACTCAGGAAGGTTAGCACAGTTTTTTCACAAATATTTTATATTATTTCACAAATATTTTGTATAATGAAAATAACTAGGTATATAATTATTAATTTTAAACAATAATTAAAACTCCTATATTTGTTTAAAAGGTAAATGTCATTGTCAGATGTCAATTGTCATGGTCATTCAAAATTTTTGTTAAGTTGCTAAGCTAGAATTGCGTGAAGTTTGTTTCACGCATATTCTATTTTTTTACTTGTAGTTTGTCTTATTCCCACTCGCCCCCGGCCACCCTTATTTCGCTCGCGACGCTATTCACACTGCCAATTTTGTGTCATAGGTGCGCACGCAAACGTAAAATTTCACTCTCATCAATTTTTCATAACGCGCCTAAAGAAGTACAACTTCAAAAATAAAAACTATAAAAATCGGTCCAGCCGTTCTCCAGTTATATCTTAAACAAACCCGACTTGTCTAAGATATACATTATTAGTTAACTTAAATAAAAGATTTATATAATTGATTCTGAGATTACGTGAGTTAAAAAATATTGTATGCAATTGTAAGTGAGACACCGAATGAAGGGTACACTTACAATTATTAAGCATGTGTGTTTCGGTGTAAGACGTCTCCAAAATAAAAGCTACATTTTATTTTAAATAAACTTATATTTGCGTCTATATACATTTTGTATTAAAGTATTTATTATAATAGAATTGTTATAAATAATTTAAATTATACTACAATGTAAATTGTGAATAAATTACGCGCTTGCAAGAACACACGTTTTGTGTGTGTTTCTATATGTTGGTTGCCTGAAATCGATCACTATAAGACCACCTCACGTACTATACACTATACATAGGTAACATACTTTCTTATTGCTAAAATTAAATTAATAAGAAACTCCTGACTCTCTTTAATCGGCAGCTCATGTCTGAGCGTCGTGGTCAGCAACGAAGCATCTGGAGCGGTCTATCTGTTTCCACCGGTTTCTGACCAGCGCCTGTCTTCTGACAGTGTACAGTTTTGAGGACGATGAGTCTTTTACTTGATCAGGCCATCTGGTTGGTGAACTGCTACGTGATCTTTTGCCTTCTGTGTTGCCAACCACGAACTAGTTTCTCCAAGTTGTCGTCGCCTCTGCGCATTCTACCGAATAAGATACAGGAAACTCGTAAATCTATGTAAATAGGCAGCATATCACACATTTCAAATTGATGGGGTAATTATAGTTAACAACTACATAACTATTAAATAGAGGAAGAAATTAATGAATTACATCCGGGGTAACTGGAGTAATGTAAGACCAGTGGTAAAACGTGCAATTCTAATTCTGTGGATCGAGAGTTCGAACCCCGATTGTAAACCAATAGAAGTTTCTTTTTACACAATGTACACTTTGTAATACGACGAAAAATCGACGATGTATGTAAGTCACTGCTTATATTATTCATTTATACTTCTTTTCTTTCAAGAAAAGCCAGGCAACTTGGGCTTTTCAAGATAAAATCTATTAAACATACAAAGCTCCATGTATCTTCGCTGGATCAATGAAGCAGACACAGAAATGTGTTTCTGTGACTTAAAGTACCCCTATGGTCTTTACAAGCATCGGCTACTTAGAAATAATTGTTTTAATTTTTTTAAATTAAAAACCGTACAGATTAATTGCAGACTACTCCAAAAAATAACCGTTGAACCAGATTAAGCTAAAAATAGCCTGGAATTTGCTTAATCGCTGAACAATGAAGGAAGCCATTGAAAACTGGGTGTAATGCAGAAAGTTGTTTAGATTTACTATATAATTAATATAGTGCGGCCATTTCGTTAGTGCATTTAATGCCCGTGCCGCATTAAACCTATTATTGTAATGGCAATATAAATTTTAATAGAACATCGCTGCAGAATGTCTGCACCTCACGATCCTCATAATTCAAAAATATTCGATACGACAGCTAACATCAACAGAAAAATCATTAGAATTTATAATTCCCTTTTTGCTAGGCTTCGACTCGTAATATATACATAATATTTGCAATTTTTAATCGTAAAATTTTATAGGAACAAGGAATTCATTTAATTGCAACGTCCATTGAGAGCTGTCGGTCTTTGGGAGCTTGACAGAAGGCTTAATAAAGTATCGGATGTAAATGGAACAGTGCTCGAGGCTAGGGCGGGGTTTGGACAACACTTTCATATTATTACGGTCGCATTGCACGCACACAGACACGCCGCACACAGATTAGACCGACATTGGACGTGCGCACGCGATCCGAGCACTTTCAATAATTCGTTAGCTAAATCATTAGGAGATGTAATACTGCGGTATTGTAATACGTGTTTATGGTTATTTAAATGATTTATTTTTATTGATTGTTTTTGCCTTGTTGCGAGACAGAAAATAATGACGGCTGTATGAATAAGGCTACTATTATGCCTCGATTGCGAAGGTAATATCACTGTGTAATTTGAGTGTTTGGTAATGGAATCTGTAACGAGAAAATGAGTTGTCAAGTTGGTTAAGTCAACGCATTCATCATGTAACATTGTGGCCGTGTGTAGACAAGTTTGGACGGCCGCTGATACGAGAAATGAATTATGCAAAATTGTTATGAGTTTATTCGTGATAATTGACTATTAAACTGGTGATAGATTAGTTGAGTTCATTCGAACAAGCGCGTTATAAAACTCTCACCAGAACGTTGAAATATGAATGAACGCTTTGATGCTTTAGCGTCGGAAAAGTGAATCTGTTTGACAATGATCCCATTCATTCATCATACAACTCTTTACTCTTTGTATTTGTAATGTCATTGAAGTTATATGAATCAAATGATAACTTACCTATACAAAGATTATATTACTAAAGGTGAAGTTTGCGCATGGAGCTTTAATCACAGTCATTATTTATGGGTGTAATAAATAAAATCAACATGCATCAATTATGAGACTTTCGCTTCATCTTTATTAATAATATTTAAAATAAAATCGTAAAGCTTAAAAGCTTTCTGTTAATAACGTACAAAGCGTTAGCGTGAATTAGTTGTTTGAAAAAAATTGACAACAACTGTTGTAAACAAAAAAATGACGTAAACCTAATTGCGTAATCGTTTATGAAACTTTAAGATACAGCTTTTCTCGTATACCCATATTAGTAATTGATGCCACTGCACCGTCAAAATTTTTCCAATTATAAATATACAGGGTGTAAAAAAGTCACTTTTCTGTCGTCTTCACACTGGAAACACCGCGCACCCTTTCATTACGCTCGCATGTCAGTCCATCAGCGATTATTGCAATTATTTAAATTCACACCTTCGAAAAAGTATTTCGAGTTTAATATTTCGTAAGCGCAAGGAAATGACGTCTCATTCGAAAGGTATAATTAGGGACAACCTTCGGCCCAGGGTTGGACCAGATTTATGCGCTTCGGACACTACGACGCGATAATTGTCCGATGTTTCGACATGTATTATGTTCCAAATCCTCGCAATTAATTAAACGCACGCGTCGATGAAGGTCTGACGTGTCAGCTGACGCACGATTTTAAAGAATGTAGTAGCGAGCGAGACAACACAAAAAATATTTTCTTAAAATATTAATCTATTTAAAGTTATTAGTATACTAAGCTAGCTTAGCACAGCTCTCAAATGAACACATTAGAATTGTTAATTTTTATCGTATGACAAAAATATTTTTAAAAACCTAAAACCAACTTAATATGACATGCAGTATAGTTATCATTACCAGTTTGATTTATAAATTATATTATTGTGAATACATAATGTATTATTTCATATTACGGACATAAGCTTTTTATAACTTGATTTACAAAGATTGAAAATTAGGGTGCTTTTTCGATATTAATTCAAAATAAGGTGAAAAAATAAATATTCCAAATCAAATAAAACCAAATTTCATGGAATTTTTTGTTTGTAAAAGTGAATAATGAAAACCAAAAATTGGTTGGTTATTAATTGGTTTTTGAATTTTTCACATACATTTTGAGGTTGTGAAAAAAGTGTAAATACAAAAGTTTTAGATCTTTTTACTATCTTCAACTTTGCCATTGGACTTTTTTCATAGGACTTGTAGTTTTGCCGGAAATCGAGATAAACCGTTTTTTACCCTTAAAAACTCACCCCCTTCCCCTTCCCGACCTCAGATCGCCCGTAAATTTTCCTATCATTTGTATAATTTACTCCTCCTTTTCCAAATCATCGTACTATTATTTATTTATTTTTAAAGGCTTCTGGGCTGGGCTATAATACTTGGCAGTATTGGCAAACCCTACAAGATCAAAAATATAGACTGTTGTATTCAAAATATTTTAAAATAAGAACGTGTTAAGTAATTCCATGCTACTTGTTGCTTCCGCGTAATTTACCCGTATATAGGCCACTACAAAGCTGGACATGATATAGTCCGTCCAGTGGCTATTAATTCCCATGTCGCCTTGGGCACGCCTAGGGCTTTAACCCTTGTCGCAATATGCACGAGAACATAGTGATAATGAATGTAGGTATAGTAAAATAGTAACCCTCCCTTTCACTGTTGCAATAGTGCGCTAGTTATAGTAACGACAAAGGGATATTTGATTTAATCTAGAATAATAAGTAATACAATTTTTTTTAATTTGAAATTCGAACTAGCTGCCCTCTGAAGTATTTCCACTTGCACTTGCGAGTCTTTTGGCAATGTGAGTGTCCATGGGCGGTGGAATCACTTAACATAAGCTGAGCCTCCTAACTTAGAAGGAACTACAGTATTATAGTATTTACATGTTATACTTTTGAATGCACGTAAGTTTTTAACATCCATAAATTAGGCCGATTTAAGAATATTTTTTTTTAATTAGTTATATAAGTGCTCTTAAATACCAGCTCCTTCCTTTTGACTAATTTCAGCGAAAGGCTTGTCAATCTCCAATGTATTACTGATCGGCTTGATTCTCTCTATCTATAAAGACACATTGTCTCTAAGCATATTCTATAACGTAAGTGTGGAGAGTGTGCTGATTCACCACATCACCTTGATGGCTAGAAGTCTTCCACAGTCCGCTTCCCAACTTTTTTTGCGAACTAGCGAACTGTGGAATCGACTCCCGGTGGGGGTCTTTTCTAGGAGATACGACCTTCAACTGTCCAAAACAGTGAGCATACTCCTCCCTCAAAGGCCGGCAACGGTTCCACTGAAATGGGTGTCTATGGGTTGCGATTACTGCCCTTTTTGGGCGTCCCATAGGATCGTTTCCGACCTATGCTTAAAAACTATATAAAAAAGATTTGCCGGACACTTGCAACAGTTTGAGTTTGAGTCCTTTGGCGCCCTTGAAGTAAATACTTGTGTATTATTAATATAGATGGATTTCTAGACCAACAGAAATAGGGACCAACGCCTGATTATATTTAACCTACATAGAAAATAAGACAATAAAATATCTGTTATCCATTATTTACACAGTCTAGTCACTCAAGTTCTACAGATTTAAGTTATAACATTTAACGAAAATAGGCAAAAACTTTGTACAGGCATTTTTTTATGATATTTTTAAATACGGAAAATACTTAATTCCTCATTAGATTATAAGAAATTGAGGAAGTTGTTTGCTGTCAATCCAAAGCTAATTAATGTATTTTCTAGATAAACTTAAACCAAAACAGTCGTGCATAATTAAAAAGTAATTAAAATATTGCATTTGAATAAGCAATAAATACTAAGTGCATTTGGTCTACTTTATTGTCAAGGCTTGCGAGTACGTGGCCGTCCTTTTAGTGATAAAATTGTTTCCTATTAGAACCTATGTGAATCATCTTAACCGAAATGTACGACCTTATTATATATAGACTCGTTTTCACATATAAAGCTTTCTATTAAAGGGGAGAATAGGCACTCCCCTGAAGTTTAGTTTCTTGGTGACGGACCTGTCTGACGGTGACGGTCTCATAAAAACCTACAGTACAAAATATTAATCGTATGAATGGAACATGTTCTCTTCTCATTCGGGTTCTAGTTATTAAACCAACGGGTTGCATCTGAGCCAGGTAGTTAATATATAATAATAAACTGGACTATAAATACAGTGAATGTACACTGATAACAGATAAGGCTTGTGACGAGGCTGTACTGTATATCTAGTGATAGAACGTTTCGTTGCGAAATTGGAGCGGCAACAAGCACGAGCTGTTCCAGAGTAGATGTAATGGCTACTAAACAGCGGTGAAAGAAAGCTTTATAGTACGTAGAAATAAGGTAAAAGTGGCGCTACAACCCTTGGGTTTGACCTCACGTTTCTATATCTGTTCAGTGACCATTTTTTTAACAAACCAAATATAATTTAATTAAATAACATTTAAAAAAAAAAAAAAAAGTTTGTACATTTAAGTTAAGCTGACCCTTTGACAGCCATGGCTCCATCTACAACAAATGGCGATGATGTGGTGCCTTACAGAACCCTTACTAGGCAAGTAAAAAAACAGAAACTCATATAGCACACTAAAGAACATCATTTTAAGTATGTAATATTTATTATACTTACATTTATGAGACGATCACCAATTACCCGCATATAAAGAAAAGTCCATTGGTACGTGATTGACAACGCGTGATTCGAACGCACGACTTGGTTGAGAAGGAACGTTTAGGCCAACAGTGTTCTCTCTCACTCAGAAATAAGACAAAGTCGTTTACTCTGTTTTGCTTTACATAAAAAAAACAATTATTACATGGGTTTTTTTACAGTGTCATTGATTTTGAGGCAAGTCATTAATTAAGGTTTTTAAGGTGTTATACGTCACCGTTATAACGTCTAAAACAGTTGTACGAACCAAGGCAAGTAAATTTACATTTGCTCATTTAGGTTTTCTTAATTTTATAAACACGGCGATTTCCTAACGTCAGAGCAACGCCCCGAGCCACACACTCTCTTCAGCATTACAATACGTAGAAATCATTCAACTAATTAGCATTATTGTATGTATGTTATATATTTATTCACAAAAAGTTACACCTTCATTCAAACCATGCCCCGCAAAACTGCTTACGCAGTTTGACTGCAGGCAACTCGCCTTATATAAACATAACTTCTAAATCACTAAATTAAGTCACACTAATACAATTAATTTACGTAATGGCTACAACATAACAAATGGTTTTTTAATAAACCTTTAAATTTATCAAGTGAAGGCTCACGTCTTATGTCCCCGGGTAAACTATTGAGCAAGTATGGAACCCGTTTCTTCAACGTTCTATCTCCATAATAATTTTGCACCATGGGTATTTTAAATTTTAAATTATTTTATTATACATGGGTATAATAAAAATAATATCCTCAATTATTAAAAGCATCCCGTTGACCCAGGAACCGTAGCAGTTGTCTCTATTTACCTTCATAGACCTTTAATTTTTACCCAATTTAAATTCGTGGAATTAGTACTTTTGTTCACTTCTCTACTCTGTGGCAAACGTTAGCACGCGCACATAGACGGCGCGTGCCTAGCACAAATGTATGGAGCCCTCGACATAACCTGATAAGAAATCACGCCGAATTGTATTGATTATATTATCAACTATATAAATAAGAATCGTAAAAGAAAAGAGAAACGGATACATTTATGCCTTTGAAGTTTATATTATGTTGCATTCCGTGGTACATGGTACAATTTTACAACATTTTGAAGTGAAACTTCTTTAGGCGCACGAGGGTAAAATTTTTACGGATGATACGAAATAATAATAATATTAGCGTCACGAAGATTTGCAGCGTTTTTGTCGAAGAAAAGGGAGAGAGCGATTGAGAGAGTGTGAGAAGGGCGAATTGTAAATTAAAATGCCACGTGTTTTTATTATAGAAAAAATAAATTAAAAAAATAAAATTTATTATTTGTATTAATTTTCGACACTTTTAATATTTAATGACAATTAAATTCATTAAATTCCTAACATATCTTCCTTTTTCCCTCCCTCTAAGTCTCGGAAATCTAAAGTTTTAGATTTGTATAAATATAAACAAGACTTAAAAATTAGTTTGCCAAAGAAGTTTCACTTCTGACATGTGAACTTTGTACGCACGCACTTTTTTATTTTGTTGATTAATCACAATAGATTTGTAAGGAGAAGGGGAAACACTTAACATTAATTATGCAATTTACGGTAATTAAGCAAGTTGGGTGACCGAGAGATTATCAAATAATTGAGGTCATGCGCAGACCTCTCACCTGAGTCTAAATGTCTTGTCACCTTATTGACTGACGATTTATCTTATTTTTATAAAGAATTAGTCACCACAAAACGTATAGGTACATGATATAAGAACAGATATAGGTAGTTGTGTAAAATAAAACTCTACAAAAGTGTTAATACATGGTCTTCAACGTTATTTATTTAAACATTGTCTATGGTAAATCGCAGAAGGTCATATGTCATACACACCTGCGTTATAGCACGATGTTCACCAACGCTTTAATTTATCATAAGCACTAATTAACTTAAACTGACAAATAAACAGCTCAAATATAAGTCTTTCCTCCAACTTCGATTTTGTTCCCTATGAAGAAGAGACTATCGGGCCGTGGGGTTCAAGTGCACATGCGTTAAAGATTTAGGTTTTGCGCCTGGTAGACAGTAGGAGCGCGGTTTGACCCCAGAGCTGTACGACCTTTTTCAAGGAATTTGATTTCATTACGTTCTTTTTTCCCCATTCTTCAACTTATCGCCAGCTACCACAGCCAGGGAATCCTGCCAGGCGCTCAGTAGTGGGTGTGTGCAAACACTATTATTGACAGGAAACCTATAATTTTACTAACGTAAATTTTTGGTTAAGTTTTACTATTATCGTAACTTTGAAGTTTAATTATTTTATTTTATGCTAAAATATAACTATTTATGATGTTGTATAACAGTTTTCAAGATTACTAAGTTGATTTAATAATTATCGTGATAAATATTAAGAACTATATTCTAAATACTGTACCATATTTGCCTCGATTGCTGTAATTACTGACGCCGATGTTCATTTTTCCCGGCCTAAATACTCGAAATTTCATTGCGGTGGACCTCAAGATTGCATTGATGGCATTTTTAATGACTGATAAAGAATTTTTGATTTTTGTAGATCATTTTATCAAACACGCAACACCTGCCAAGAAAGAGCCAGTTCTGTTACTGCTCGATAATCATGGCTCACATGTGAATGTTGTCTCTCAGTTGTGAGTAGTGTCAGCTCAGTTGTCGAAAAAGCCAAAGAAAACAATGTTATCATGTTATAGTTTTCCTCCCATTGCTCCCACAATTTGCAACCTATGAATGTAGGAGTCTACGGCCCTTTTAAAAACTACGTGAACAGAGCACAGACTGCATGGATGTATAATAATCCAGGAAAAACGATGACAATTTATGACATCCCAAGTGTAGTGAAGGAGTCATTATCAGTGGACTTAAAGCTTCTGGTATTTGGCCTTTGAATGTTGATATTTTCCAAGATAGTGACTTTGCGCCCTCTTATCTTACTGATCGTCCAGAGCCTACAGAACAGTCAGAAAATGTTCTAAATGAAAGTGAGAATTTATCGTTGACTCTTAAACATCCAGAACTATTAGATTCTGCACCTGAAGTGGATATCAGCACAACAGAAATTATTCGCCACATTGAAACTGCGAACAAACCAACTCCAAGTTGCTCTGGTCAAAATCAATTTTTCCCATCGAAGGTTAGACCATTACCAAAGGCGCCATCACGAAAAACAAATATAAATTGCAGACGCAAAAGGAAGTCTGCTGTTCTGACTGATACGCCTGAAAAAGAAGCTTTGAGAGTAGAGTATGAAGAAAAGATGAAGAAAATGCAAAAAGAAGATGATAAAGAAAAGTGAAAGGGGAAGGAAAAGTTAAAAATCTGCGATGGTAAGATGTAAGGTAGAACTAAGAGATAAAATGATCCAAGATGTGAAAAAATTAAACGATTGAAGGTGTCATTTTTGTTGTTACTACTTGCCCCAACCACAAGAGATAAATAGTTAGAGTATAGATCAAAGTTTATTTAGTAGAAATTTAGCCAATACACTTCATGATATTCAATTATTTGTTAAAATTGTTACAACTAGCCCCTCGCTTCCTACCGATGACCCCAGAGCTGGTACTTTCCTCGCTCAATGAATAAGTATCGCAATACAGCGAGGAAATGCTGCCAGCGTTAAAGGTACACTGCCACAGGGACCAAACTTTTTACATTTGTTTTAATTTTCTATTTATAATTTTTTATTATTATTACTACTATGTAGGTTAAGAAAATTCTAAATACTGTATATTTGATTGTTTTGATTACTAATAAAAATTATATTAACATAAAGATTTTTTTAAATATAACAGTCGGTAAATGCCAAAGCCCATCGACAACCACATCGCCAGAAGGCACAAGTGCGTTGCCGGCCTTTTAAGAATTGGTACGCTCTATCTCTTGTTTATGTTCAACGATATTTTTCCTAACCTTCTATTAATTAGTTATATGATGTCACGATATAAAAATATAAAAAATATAATAACCTTAGATCGAAGTATAAATATCGAAAACCGTATCCAAGTCAGTTCTGAAGATCCTTCGAAACTAGAATCTACTTTTTATGTTAAAAATCTGTTAACATTGGATTTAGTTACTAAACGTTAAAGATAAATGAGAAGCCGAAGAAATTAAACACCCACGTTGATCGATGGGTTCTTCATTTTTGTACTCAGTTCATTATTAATCACGAAGTCGGTAATCTTGTGAAATTTATTACCTCTAAGCGAATCTGCCTTTAAATTTATCAACGAAATGTGTGGGC
The DNA here is from genome assembly GCA_905332375.1 of Pieris macdunnoughi. Taxonomy (NCBI): domain Eukaryota; kingdom Metazoa; phylum Arthropoda; class Insecta; order Lepidoptera; family Pieridae; genus Pieris; species Pieris macdunnoughi. Next base: position 3,926,883 of record CAJOBZ010000026.1, read on the forward strand.
TAAAACATGTCTACTAGATGTGACTTGTAATTTTTAATGATACAAATAGTTTGTAGCGACATCTTCAATCTGCGATGACGTCATACATCGCGCTAAAGAAGTTATTGCGACCGCTAAGTAAATATAAAAAGTATATCTAATATATTAAATTCTCGTGTCACGGTGTTTGTAAACTCCTCCGAAATGGCCCGACCGATTTTCGTGAATTTTTGTGTGCATATCGGTTAGGTTTTTTTTTACGGATGTCAACATCAACAACAAAAAAAAAAACAAAACTTACAGATGCACTTGAACAAGCTCTTAGGCTAAAATGCAAATGGGCAGGTCATATTGCTAGAGCGCGGGATAAAAGGCGATGGACACTAGAAATAGACGAACTGGACTGGACACCTACTGGAAAGAGATGTATGGGACGACAAAGGAATAGATGCTGACAGATGACATTGTAGAACTAGCGGGGGAAAACTGGATTGAACCTGTTGCTCAAGACAAAGAGAAATGGAAAAATATAGAGGAGGCTTTGACCCTAAAAGGGGCCATTGCACAACACTACGACCACTAAAAAATTAAAAATAACTCTAACTTAAATTTGTTTAAAACTGTCTGCCCCTATATCAAGGTAGTAAACTAACCAATTGTTGAGGATGGTTACCAACAATAAAAAAAAAAATGTTCGGTTAGGTTAGCGTTGTTGGCGAATCGGACAACATCTATTTTTCATCCCCCTAATTTTTTTTTTTTTAAAATTTGTTAAGCAATGATTTTCCCACTACGATCAACTTACTTTTTATAGTATAGTTATTTTAATAGAACACAAAATATTTCCTAAAATAATTTAAATGGCAACCTAATATATATTAGTTAATTGTTTTTTTATTACATTTAAAGTCCACCTTGCCATACGTAGACGTGATATTTTCAACATCAGTTGGAAAATCATAAATTTACCACTAAAAGTCTGTAAAAGCTCTCTTAATTTTTTTTAATTTTCAATAATAATTAAAAAATATATCGTTTACTAGAACTATTGAATTAATGTACCACTTAAATGAATCCACGTTAAACTGTCTAGGGTAGACTGCAGGGGCAAGGATTTCCACTATTTTGCTGTTTGTACAAGAAACGACGATCCAAATCGTGCAATTTGGCACCTGGGAATGTCAACGAAGGGAAAAACTCCAGCATGCTTCTAGGCGAGCGTTGTTTGAAATGGGGTAACGGAATCAGGTTGTGTAGTTCCATGGTGCAAACTCCAGAGTGAATTCTAAAGAACAGCGATGGTCTAGACTTAAATGTTCAATGAGTAAATCGTCGTCTATACTTCGCTTAAATGCTCTCGATAGCATCCAAAGATGACATTTGACAGCACCGGCCCAGAGGTGACTGCAGTAGGTACAGGTACACACGAACCAGCGTGATCGAGATTTAGAAGCTGTTCCGGTGAGAAGAACTGTCAGACAATGCTTCCTTAACTGAGGCTTTGGTTCTAACATAAAAATATACTTTACATATTGAGAAAGGTTTTAAAAATAGCTAAATAAAATCTGCTTAAACAAATATTCATTTCCAGTATCTATACATCACTAACATGATAGAGATGACCGAACACGGACAATTAGCCTACGCATATTAATTACGCGGAGGTACAAAATAATGTCCGGCTTTCTAATTTAATTTAGAGCATAGGCTTTGCGACAGCGGAAGACTGATAGTTGTAGATAATATCTCGCGATGTATTATTGCACACTTACCGACTGTTACCGACATTTATGAAGATCACTTTATTGCTAGCTGCGCGAACGTCTTTTCGCCTTAATATATTTTTATTTGAGCTGTGTTGGCCTAGTGGTTTCAGCGTGCGACTTACATCCCTGAGGTCGTAGATTCGATCCCCAGCTGTGCACCTGTTTCGTGTGAAGGAAAACAGCGCAAGAGAAACGGCTTGCCTTAGACCCAAAAAGTCGACGGCGTGATTGACAAATAATCATGAAACAGATACAGAAATCTGAGGCCCAGACCTAGGAAGGTTGCTTTTTATATTTTTATTTAACCTACCTTTTTAGTAGCTAAATACCAGCATATGGAACATTGTGCTATGCTAATCCACAGATTTGCTTTTCCGGAATAAAAAAATATTGAAAAGCTTCATTTTCTTTTTAAATGTTTTCGATTATTTTCACGAACCTTCCTTACCTTTACGTTACACAGAAGCCTACCTAAGTAAAAGTTAGGGTAAGTTTACCTTACGTTTCTTAGAGTTCAAGGAATAAATAAAAAAATACTAGAAATGGACCGAGTTCGAGTTGCGCTTAGCAACATTTTATTCGTCTCATCTAAGTTAAAAAAAATTAATTCATTTGATATACGTACTTAGATTGAAAGATCTAAGCAAGTAAAGCTACCCCTTAACTTCAAATATTGGTAAATATTGAGTTCTTGTACCATAATTATAATATTATAGGAAATTGGGTTTAGTTAGTTGTTAGTTCGGTTTGGGTGTCTACGGAGTGCCTATGACAGCCAATTAATCATTGATTTTACAGAGTATAGTGGCAGGTCCCAGGACTCGATAGAAAGTTCATTATATAATTATTGCATTCCAACAACAAATGATTCTAACAGATATATGTCAAAACCCTTTTATTCTACTAAAATTCCTTCTCTATTACTCATAAATCTTTTGCTAAGTGTTACCAATTTTCTTACGTCCACATCTACATTTGAACTATTTTTATTGAAATTTATATATTCGTAGGTTACGAATCAGTACTGGTCCTATCTACCAGATGCCAACATAAATCTTTAATTAGCACCGGCCTTGCGATTCTGTAACTCACTTTTTGAACTCACACAGCGGTTTTCGCATCGGCGGTCGCTCTCAAATCAGTCGTGAAGCAGTCATTTTATGATTTGGCATTCTGATAAACAATAAACTACAAGCTCCCACCTTTTCGAGAGCGACCGCCAATGCAAAAACCGCTGTGTGAGTTCGAAAAGTGAGTTACAGAATCGCAGGGCAGTGCACTTAAACCCCACGGCCAAGAGTCTCTACTCCAAAGGGAACAAATTGAAAGTTAGAGGAAAGACTTATTATCTTATATTTAAGCCTCTTTTTATAATATAATATAGAACGAATATTTACTTGTATCAATTTCTATGAAACATAAAGTATTGGAATAATGTGCGCTCCTTAAAGGCTTGGTCGCATCCGATATGGTTTGCGAGATAGCCTTTTGGCAAAAGGGCTCTATCTGATATCTATGTTCTTGAATGGAAAAATTATATCAGATGTAATATTATGAATATTCTTATTTTTCCCGATTTTCCTTATGTAAAATAATTTTACGTTACATAAAGTGAGAGTTATTTGATTCATTTATAGAGGAGTCTTTGATTTATTCTTGGTAGGCAAGAATATTAACATAATGTAACAGTTACATGTATACGTATGTAATTTTCATGTTAATATGACTTGGATAATTGTGCTGTATTTTGTTCATTCATCTTATTGCATTTTGTTTGTAATTAAAGGTTTCATTGATACTCGATAATGTCTATATTGATTCCATTTCGTTAATTTAAATCAAAACTTATCTTTATCTAAAATCTTCGCTGGTGAGAGGTGGATCGAATCACCCAGCACATGTCTCGCTGGGAAATAAATCTTAGTTTACATAAGTCACTAATTACTTCCTCGTTAATTTGAGACCCCGTTGATCTTATTGTTTTTATAGAACAAGGTTCAAACGGGCAGGAGGCTCATCTAATGATACCACCACCCATTGACATTATCAATGCCAGAGGGCGACTGCGAAGACCGGCATGCTTTAAATCTTCAATAGAATATGCCCGTAATTTTTTGAGAGTTACTAAAATTTTGGTATTCATTGAAATCAAATAATACGTTTAATACTTGTTATACGTTTAGAAATATTTACATCATTAAAAACACACACAATAGAACAATTGGTGATTGAGTTGTTAAGCCAGAGTTTAGCTTTGTAATAATAACAGGTGTCTCAAAAGAAAGACATAACCAAAGAACATGGTTCCAGCAGGACGGAGCAACGTCACACACGTCTCTGTCACGAGTTCGTGAAATTTTCTCATGCAAATTGATCTCCTGATTTAACCCCTAAGGATTTTTTCTTACGGGGTTATCTTAAATCTTAAGGCTACGCCAATAAGCCGACTTCTCTGGCGCAATTAGAAGAAAATATCCATCACGAAATGGCAGCCATCACTGAGTCCATCTGAAGAGCCGTCATAAGTTATTTTATTGTTCGATTAAATGAGTGCCGCGAACGCGAGTATACATTTGGACTGTATTATTTTTAATAAATTAATTCCCAAAACGTATACTTTAATAATGAATAAACACTTTTTTGATCCCCGAGTTACTTTTTTTAACCGATCAACTAAATATGAACTTCCTTTTGAGACACCCTGTATAATAGATCAGCGTTATCCACGGAGGCGGTAAACTTTTTAGTATATTGTAAATAGATTTTAACTAAGCCATTTAAAATTCACATCGTGTCTCGCAATGAGGTTGATCAATCCTCAGAATCTACATTTTGCCTCCATTAGCGCACCTGATGTTATAAATCTGTCAACAGACACGAGCTGAACGAAATCCTACGTTTGTTAAATATCCATTATTTTAACTAGATTCTGTTTGTTTAGTTAATTATACAAATCGCTTTAACTTGCAATAAATCTAACTTGACACTTAAAAATTACTGCAAGGCACAAACAAATCATTTTTAGCGAAAAAGTAATGTTTATTGGAAAATGTATGTTACAGTGAACTTATACGAGGCTAATTATGTGTAGCTAACATACTTAGATTACTAATAAGTAAATAGTAGTTTTTATTGATTTATCTTTTCCTAATACTACTTACTAAATTTGAAGGCTGGGTCCGCCGTACATTAATATGTTACTTTTAATACGTAGGATGCGTAATTCTCACCTTGGTACAAAAAAAGTTAATTACTAAATTATGATATCATTTTACCAAATTCTAGGGTACTCAGTGGTTTATTTCAGGCAAATTTTCCAAGCTTTGTCTCAAGTATATAAATTATTTTGTAATTCATTTGTTTCTACAAGCTATTTCATAACATACAATTGTACAAGCTATTAGTTAAAGCGAGTGCTCCCAGTGCAGGATACAATGAATTTAAGTCAGCACTGCACAAAGAACAGTGAAGGATTTATCAAAGCCGGGAGCTGAGATGTTTCCGCGTTATTTATAAGCCCTTAGGGCTGTCGCTAAAAATTAAAAAATACACAAAAGTTTCATAAGGAGACTTAAAAAAATCAAACGCAGGAACATTATAACACGATTGTTTTAAATGAGAGTTTTTATTTAAGTTAACTGTTTTTTATAAGAGCTGTAGCCCTGTTGAGATGCGCGCCGCGGGAGATCAGGCAACATCGCTATGCCCACGCGCCGACAGCTTGCATGCTATTTATTTACACATTTCAGACCATTTTAGAGATATACTGCTTGCTTTACTGTCTATTGCGTTTTAATCTAGGCTTTGAATACAGCTTACATACTGGAGATAAGTGAAACTGGAAGGGAATTTTTAAACAGACCTCTATTATCGCGGATTGTTTATCTTGAGATTTTAATTTGGATATTATTGGATCCCAGGGACCAAATTATCCAGAGTACACCGTGAGCCATTTCTGCCAAAACCCTCCATCTTTTAGTCGATTCCAACTCCGGGGAAATAAATACAGATAATGCAACTTTTTCTACAGCTGTGATACTTTTTGACATCCAACACCTTTTGTCTTCAGTCACCGTGACCACGCACGCTGTAAAGCACGCGAAACGTCGGTTTAATTTAAAATTATGTAAAATAATTGTAAATTTATAATAAAACATAACTTCAATTCCGTTAAAAAAGTGTTTTTGTATGTCTATACTATAATCACAATACTATAATGTTAGTGATTGGTTAAAAAGAGTTTCAAGTCAACAACTTGTCGACTTTCAATAATTTGAATTGGATTTTAAATTATTTTACGTAACAGAAATGATACTAAGTAATCGTTTTACACTTTGCCCATATTGTCAGTTGACTGAACCATCCGAGTTTTTATCAACCATAAGTGATATTGAAATAACTTTAGAAAGGGGAGACCTGTGTATAGGGTATTATTGGAATTGGATAATATTTAAGCATGATGATCTGTTAAGGCCAAACATATGTGCTAAATTTCGTACGTAACGAGCCCGGAACGGGTGTCGTAGGCATTTTTTGTGTAAAAAAAGGCTGTCATCGCAGCCTATGGGCACCCGTTTTGGTGGGTGCGTTGCCGGCTTTTGATGAACTAAGCTCTTTTTTTAAACATATTGTGTTAGTCCACAAAGTTTTCGGAAACTAAACAGTAAGAGACTTTGGACCGTGGGGTTCCGGAAGATAGTACCGGTGACCCCAGAGCTGGTGCTTTCCACGCTCAACGATTAAATATCACAATACAGTGAGGAAATACCAACATTAAAGGCACTGCCACAGGGACCAAACTTTTTAATTTAGGTTAGAATTGTTAATAGCAAGATAATTTTAAGTCACAACATTCATTATAATCGGTTATAGTCCATACTCGTATGTCCACGCATCTGGAGACGTTTATGTACACTTAGTACTTAATTCAGAACTGGTGTTGAAGTCGGTTTAATTTGCATATTCATTATTAGCGTATTCAATTTGGTGCAAAGAATACCTCTTCAGAAAACGTGAAACATATGATTTTTATTGTTATATAATAAAGTAACAATGTATTACAATGTATTCCCGAAACGTGACCAATATGGAGCCAATATAATGGGCTAAGTACTTTGCATGTACTTAAATATGGTATTGTTAGTTGGTTATCACCATGTATGGTTGGGGAATGTGACAGATGTTTACAAAGGTAAAACGGTAATTGCTCCGTTGGGTGATAACCTGTAACGAGCAATATATTCGTTACTAACGATATATGACCCGTAGGACGAGATATATTGGTGTTTCGGGTTTAGCGATAGAGTTTGCATAGTTTAAACTTGCATAGTAATTGAGCAGAGTCTAGCTAACCAGGCTTCAGCGTGGAATTTCTTTCTATTTTATTTAACTTTCGCTCAAACGCTCAAAGAAACCGACTTGTCTTAGACCCAAAAAAAATTGATGGCGTGTGTCAGGCACAGGATTTTACCTACTGGCCTATTTTAACAAATGATCATGAAACATATACAGAAATCTGAGGTTGTAGCGCGACTGATATATTTTTATATAGTTATTCAGGCAAGAAGCCTTATAATATGTTATGATAGCAGACATTCTTCTATGGTACGCGGGAAAAGCGTTCGCCTAAAGAATATCGTCGCCTCAAAAAGCTTCTTCTATGTATGATATTATTTTTAGCGAGGAACCGTTAACTCAACTTAGCATGGGACTCTTAGATGTGTTACTAATAAGAAACACATTTAATAATATATTTGCCAATACCTAATCAGTCTTCTTTATCCCAAACGAAAGATTTATTGTCTTTACAGACTCCAGGTTCAACGATAACCATGGAGGCCAAGCGTTCAAATTAAATACAAAAAAACTTTATAACATCTATCATACTATATCTTATCTACTCCATGCCACCTGTCATCAATAATAATATATTGGTTTTACAAAGATACGCCCCGAAGCAGTATTCCAAATCAAATAAGACATCTCAATATAACAATGCCTCTAGGAATAGAAATCAAATATAGAGGATTTATTTTATTACCTTCTATATGTGTAATTATATCAATATAAATTTTCTCTTTATTACCTTAATGTGGACTTGCCTATTTAACAATTACTTATGACTAGATCTATGACTTTAATGTTCTTAATTTATATAACATTTTAAAACTTAAGGTACAGGAATGGCTGTACCGTTTTTACCCTTAGCTCTATTATCTAATATATTAAATTCTCGGGTGTACCGGTTTGGTAAACTCCTCGAAACCGCCTTCCCCGTTTTTTTTTATTTTTTTTTTTGGTACATATGTCTGAGAATCTACATCTATTTTTCTCCAATGTTATAATCCACCTGTAAATTATTATTTGTAATTTTTAGATAAATTTTTATGATAAGCATTAGAAATACACCAACTCCCTCCCGATAACCCCTATTTTTTTATTATAAATGATATACATGGCAAAATGACGTTTGCCAGGTCAGCTAGTTTTCTTATAATCACGTATTTTTGTATTTTAACTTATGCAAAATTTACGTCTGTCAAGAAAACATTCAGCTGAAAGTCCTGCCAGAGGTTCTGCAGTGCATCATATTTTGGTGGGAACGTACAGAAGAAACGCCATTATTTCGAAAATAACGAATTGTATCTCTAACTGCCTTCTGAATTTTTGAATATTATTTACTTATTAACACTTCGTTGCATTCCAATATAATCATTGAACATAATTAAAGGAAAAGGAGGGCTACTGGCGGCCATATCGCTTTCGAGGGAGCTCTTCCAGGCAACCACTGTGAGAAAAAAAATTATTAAATTAGATAAGGTAGCCAAGAAGTGCAAAAATACTTATTACATATAGTTATTAAGACAAAAAATAAACCGGAACAAAAAAACAAACTGAACTAAAAAAATAAATCAGTGGCGCTACAATCTCTTTAGGTCTTGGCCTCAGATTTCTGAATCTGTTTCATGATCATTTGTTAATCTAATAGGCAAGTAAATGATCAGCCTCCTGTACCTGGCACACGCCGTCGACTTTTTGGGTCTAAGACATTTCGGTTTCCTCACGATGATTTCCTTCACCGTTCGAGCAAATGTTAATTGCGCACATAGAAATAAAGTTCATTATGCACAGCCGGGGATCGAGCCTAGGACCTCAGGTATGAGAGTCGCACGCTGAAGCCACTAGGCAAACTTTGCTTAAAAAAGAATACATGAAAAATAAAAGTGCACATGAATCACTATAGTTTACGAATACCAACACAACTCACATACTAAGGCTACCATAGCCACTTTTCTTACTTATATATAAGTCTAAAATTATGTTATCGCAAAATAAAACAGTCTGAGAATAGATGAATAAATTACCAACCACTTTTTGATTTAAATTCGTTAAGACTTTGTCTAAACATTTGAATTGCCTACTAAACGTTATTAGCTTGCTAAATAAGTCCACTTGGTCCTCTATTGAGATGTTAAGTTAGCCTGACAGCCGTATACTTCTCCAACACACCTAAAGGGGCAGCTGAGGTATGTAAGCACATTGAATAGAATGTTAGTGATGTTCAGTGCAGACAAAGGCTGGCCACAGACGTAGGGACAGGTTAATATATTACTGTGGAGATAGTATCGTGCAACTGCTTTGAGACTGCCCAGTGATTTTTACTGTGTTTATGTAAATGTCTTCAATTCAAATATTAAAATTACAATTAAAAAGGTGTAACATCGGCGAAATATAAAATAAACATATTTAGACTTCCATAATTCAAATTTGATTGTTGTTAATTAAATTTTATTTATTCAATCCGATAAGTTCACTACCGAATATGTCCAGCTCCGGATAAATTGTCTAAGGTTAAAAAAAACATATTTAATTCTATCTATTTTTAATTTTGTTCTCAATGACAACCTTTTGGCCTGGTAAACATCTTGAGAAACTTAACATTTAATTAATAGGACTAATACTTCATTGTTATAAACTAATAAACCGGATATTTTTTAATTGTTAACAAATACACAAAGGAAAATCGTTTGACGGACAATGCAAAACAGCGGAAATTTCGGTTCGAGACATAGGCACTTAACAATGAATTTCTTTAAATCCGATCAGCACACTACCGAATATGTCCAGCTCCGGATAAGTATTGTTTAAAGTTAAAAAAAAAACATTTTTAATATATTTATTTTTTAATTTTACTAGTTCTCAATACAACCTTTGTCTTGGCCTGCTAAACTTCTTGAGAAACCTTTTTAATCATTTAATTAATTAGGACTAATACTGTTCATTGTTATGATTACTAATAAACAATATATTTTCTTAATTCCTTAACAAATATACATAAGGCATAAATTGCGTTTTGTGACGGACAATTATAAAAAGAGTCAGAAATGTGTCAACAAGTGTTAAAACGTGAGAACAATATGACACTACTCAACACCATTTATTAAAACATTTCTTTTATGGAAGTCGCGTTACGTGGGAAACTGTCGTCGACATGATTTATTTATAAAATTGTGTCGATATCCTTTATGTCATAATCTCAATACTTGAATACATACATACAAAATATACAGACTGAATTAATGAGTAATATCTAATCAAAGAGGTAGTGTAAGTCTAAGCGATTGTGCGTTCCAACTCCGAAACGAGAGTAATTACTTGCCCGTTGAAAATAAATTGAGACACAAGTATACCTAAAAATCCAATTTTTTTAAATTAAAGTCTAATTTTAGTCGCAGCTATAAATTTGATCTATTAACTCAACAAAAATCCCACGGAATCTAGTATTTAATCCGCCCAAAAAATGTATCCAATTCTCAACAATTCATTTTATTTTTAACTTTTAATTTTATTTTATTTACTTCACACCACATTACACAAGACTTCATTACTTACACTTCTAACTTTTACTAATATTATTATTATTTTCTACTAAGTAATAATACATTCTTTTTTGAGACTGAGGCGCAAACTAGCTGATGTGGTCTCTGGCAGAATGACCAGCGCTGTGGAATTCTCTTCTGTTCCTTCAGCATATTTTATTTTTTATTTTATTTTAACCTTTTAAAGATAAATTATGACACGAAATATACATTGATCAGCACACACGCATACATACTTGAAACAAGCCTTTAATGAAAAGTCCTGATGAAATTTTTTTAAATCTTTTGTAAATCTTAGGCTAGTAGGTATCAGCCTGTACCTGACACTCTCTCACTGTTGTTTGATTATTGTTATTTTGACCAGTGTTGACTCATTTGCCGCGCGAGCTAATATGAAGATAAGTCTAGTTGGAGTCTACTGCCGCTAAACCGAACAAAGAGCCCGGAGATGTCAGACCTTTCCTTCTTCCTGCGAGTATGCCTCTAGGGCGTCAGCCGCTTCATTGTGATTCACCATCTTATTTGAAAGAAATAAAGAAAAATAAGTATAATTATTTATTAATTTTTCAACCGTAAACTGAACTTTGTTGACTACAATGACACCTTTTAAAAGTCTTTGATTATTAAGTTGTAATTAATTATTTGCATCAATCAAAAACTATTTTTAATAATGCCAGAAGATAACTCCCTCTCGCGCGTACATATACACAAAATTACTATTACGTGACTATTTAATCACGATTCTATAACTCCCAAAGCGGTGGCACGACTGAAGCTCCTTTGTGCGGTCCAAAACCGTCAGCGAGCTTTGTATACGGACGTTCCGAGCGCCAATGTTCGAGTCGCCGTTTACCGTCAACTCTAAAGCGCTAGTAGGCGATCAGCCAATGTTCATGGTTTGCACACGCTTAACGTCGACTGTTAGAGTCTAAGCCGGTTTCCTCACGATGTTTTCCATCATCGTTCGAGCGAATGTTAAATGCATAGAAAAAAAGTCCATTGGTGCACAGCCGAGGAACGAACCTGCGACCTCAGGGATGAGAGTCACCCGCTGAGGCAACTAGGCCAATGAAGGTTTATAGAAAAGGGTAAAAAAATTACCCCCTTTTTGCTACACACTTTTTAATATTCCTCATCTAGAATCTAAGTAAAAATTCTTTCAATGTCATAATAAATCAAAACGACTAATAAATTTTAATGTATTCTCTTTAGATCTTGCCGCTTAGTATCAATAACTTGTTGTTATTTATTATATCTTTATGAATGCAGGAAATAACTATTCCGTATTGACTAGCTATGCTATAGTTGATTATCGCAAACAATACCAAAAAGTATTTCACAAAGAGGATTGTCTTTAAGTAGGTACCCGAGTCATAGACTTTAGTGGTTAAGCGGGCGAGTCATAACTAAGAACCCCGGCGGGTTAACGGATTTTTATTTCTACGCAATTAATACTTGTTTATACGATGTAGGGACAACTTAACATACCGGTTACTCTTAGACTCAATATAATTTTTAAAATTAATGTATGATCGACTCAAGTTGTGCTAAAAACATATTAACTTTAATGATTGAGATTGGTCTATTGGACATGCTAAAAGTGCTGCCATAAAAATTACATAATTAATTTTTAAAAATAGAAAATTAATTATAATTAAGGGAACCTTTTTCTAATTTATTTATTATTTATTTATTTATTATATTCATGATCTTAAATATAAAGAAGTTGGTGTGGTGGAAACACAAACTGGACACAGTTACATCTGCATATTGATGCAGAACTACCTACTTGTCTATGAAGACATTTAGTCACGAATAAATGATTTCGGGGTGGCTAAATTAGCAAGATTCACTGGCTTACTAATGTTAAGATGACAATGCTGTTTCTTTTTTTACAACATATATTTTGCTTTATATTATTATATTATTACACTTATTTGAAAACCATAATTGCACCCTTTTCATGAAAGTACTCTTTCTTCTCTTTCTGTCAAATTGTATTTACGCTGAGATGAAATAGTTGCTTGTAAAGTATTATTTATATAAATGCGATCCCGAGAGAAAAGATTCAATGTAACGCAGTGTTATTTAAATTGCCTTAGATTATATTGTTCGTGAACAGTGAAAAAACTTATTGCGATACAAAAGGTGACTATATGCAGATTAGCATGTATTCGATGTTATTTCATTGATCGATTCTTGTTTTCGATTGTGTTAGTTCAAGGTCTTTTTTTTTGGCACAATCTGTTGAGCTTAGTTGAAACTATTACAGACTTAATTTGAGCTTCAGATCTGCTTAAAGATCCTCTATTGGGCAAGATACTAACGAGCCAGTGCAGCGGACAAATACAAATCCATTGGTGCACAGGTTTGAATACACGAACTCATGGTTGACTACCCACTAGGCCAACAGTGCTCTGTTTGTAATCAAATGCCTCCAAAAAAGCTTTACCGACTTTTTTTTTTCACAGGGCGCAAACGGACAGGCTGATTTAGATAGAGAAACCCATGGATACTCTCAACGCCAGAGCGTTCGCGAGTGCGTAACTGGCCTTTAGAATTAACATGAATTTTTAACATATGCATAACTCTTAAATTGCACCCTTATACCTAACCAACCCCTATTTGATATTATTACGAAATAAATAAATAAATAAATTATTAATAGCGATATTAGTACTGTAAAAACATTATTATGACGAAAGAGGGTCAGTTAGTGGGAGTGTAAAATAATATTAATTTATTTCGTTTTTATTATTATAAATATGTATGTGAATATTAGCATATTAAATGTGAAATGTATTCTAAGACGTCAATTAAGTTACGACCTACAGATGTCTAAGCATTAAAATTAACACAAATACACCTTTAATCTCTTCTTAAGCCAAATCTATCGATGTGTGTGTTATTAAATTGTAATTGTGTAATAAAAGGAACTATATAATGTGATATTTGAGTTATATATACTTCCTGATCAAAACTTTTAAATTAATGTCACATTAATAGGCACTAATTGAAATTTAATTACCTTACTATAGGTACCACGGACGCTTTTGGGTGGAAGCCCCTGCTGGACAGGACCTGGACCATGAGCATCTCGAATACAAAAAGCAAACAGGACTGGCTGAATGTTCTTGCTTGAGCAGCCTCGGGCCCGATGGGCTGTGAATTGTGATGATGACAAGCTATAATATTATATTTCATTATAAGTGCTAAAAATTAATTGAAATTTGGATTATTTATTATTTATTATTTATTATTGATTATTTATTATTTATTATTTATTAGTTATTATTTATTATTTATTAATTATTTATTATTTATTATTTATTATTTATTATTTATTATTTTTATTTATTATTTATTATTTATTATTTATTATTTATTATTTATATATTATAATTATTTATTACACATTAATTATTTATTTATTTATAATTTATTATTTATTATTTATTATTGTATTATTTATTATTTATTAACTTTAGAATTTATTATTGATTATTTATTATTTATTATTTGAGACAATTTATTATTTATTATTTATGATTTATTATTTATTATTATTTGGATGTTAATATAACAAACAACTTTTGACGCGCAAACAACATTATCTAGGAAAGTGTCGGGGACCTTCATTGGAAATCCAAGTGAATATGCGCAGAAACCGTCTATATTTTTATAAAAAATTCACCAAGTTTTGTGTAAGGTATTAAAATTTGTAAACAATCCCGCCCATTTTCTACCCCCTTCTATTGGTTACAAGTGATGTGACGTTCACTTAAAAAAATCGTGTTTTTAATTTATCGATTGTTAATAATGTTTTATTTATTAATCGATTAAATCTTTTGAAACTTAAAGTTGAAATAGAAATCTAACCTAAACTCATTTCCCGAAGCGCCGGAGATGTCCACAAAATCAAATATTGAAACAGATCAGTTAGGTTAGAGCTGTAGTTTATAGGAATATTTGAATGAATCATAAAAATTTCTAGGAATTTTTTTAGTAAAAATTCGTTTTAGTTTGGCTTTCAAAAGACATTATTTTGACAGTTGGGAAAGAAAAACGCGAGGCACTAGTTCGCCGAAAGAGGCTTAAAAAAAAAAGCACGATTAGTATGTAGATCAGCCCACATCCACGAAACACAAATATTATTAAAGATAGGTACAGGTATAGAGTAAGTATAAGTATATTTGTCAGCAACTGTATTAAAAATGAACAAGCTAAAAATGAAATAAACATTTACTATTTATTATTGAGCTATCTAATATTATTATTTATTATTTATTATTTATTAGTTTATTATTTATTATATTATTATTTATGCCGTATTTATTATTGATTATTGATTATTGATTAATTATTTATTATTTATATTTATATATTTATTATTTATTATTGATTAGTTTATTATTTATTATTTATTATTTATTCATTTATTATTTATTATTTATTATTGATTATTTATATTATTATTTATTATTTATTATATCCAAATATATTTATTATTTATTATTTATTATTTATTATTTAGTATTTATGATTATTTATTTATATTTATTATTTATTATTTGAATAAACTATTACTATTATTTCGGAGTCGTATCAAAAATATTTATTATTTGATTATTTAGGTTAGTTAGTATTTATAATATTTGGTGCGAATTTTCATATTATTTTTAATATTAAAATCTAATACAAAATTTTTATTTTT
The DNA here is from genome assembly GCA_905332375.1 of Pieris macdunnoughi. Lineage (NCBI taxonomy): Eukaryota > Metazoa > Arthropoda > Insecta > Lepidoptera > Pieridae > Pieris > Pieris macdunnoughi. The sequence goes on from CAJOBZ010000026.1 coordinate 3,942,221, forward strand.
AAAAATTGATTATTTATTATTTATCCCTATTAATTTTATAAACTTAATCGGCCATTTTGAATGTATTTATGCTATCTAGCGTAATTGTATTACAGTCAAAGTTTATTTATAAATATTTATAAAATTTTTGACGCGTTTCCGGAGCAAACACTCACTTGGGAGGTGTTCCAATGAAGGTATTCCCTGATTACCTCCTATAATAATTATTATCGTAATAAGGTGATGTATTTAAATTTATTATTTATTATTTATTATTTATTATTTATTATTTATTATTTATTATTTATTATTTATTATTTATTATTTATTATTTATTATTTATTATTTATTATTTATTATTTATTATTTATTATTTATTATTTATTATTTATTATTTATTATTTATTATTTATTATTTATTATTTATTATTTATTATTTATTATTTATTATTTATTATTTATTATTTGATGATTAACATGATTAACATGGTTTCAATATTTTATTTCTACATTACCTGTGACTAATCCTTATCTCTCTAGCTATAAGTTTATAAAAAAATATATGAGTAAAGTTAATGTATCGTAATGCAATACCTACACGATATTATTCAAATTCAGAGATCACTTCCGCCCACATAATCAAAACGCAACGAAAGCCTCCTTTGTGCAATTTTATAACTATTGTTAGTGTTAATCGATAGCACATAAGGTTGACAATTGCTTAAATGTCAATTTAAGTTTCTTGTTGAGTATTAAGATGAGTATAGACTGTTTTTTGTTACAATTGACTTGTTAATAAAAATATGTTAAAGTAGAATATTATTTAATACTAGTGGACCCCACAGACGTTGTCCTGCATGAAATTTAAAGCGATTAGGATATTAAAAAGTTTAAATTCACTGTCTTAAATATTGATTTGATAAATGAACACTGTCGTTTGAGAGGAGTTCAATACACACCACAGAAGAAAAATATATTAAGATGACCAATTATCAATTATTTAAAAAGATCGATAAATGGACAGTTAATAAAATTATTTACATTGATAAAATTTGTATGAGGTACCTACTTTTATTTGTCAGTCTTGCAATTTTATATAGACTCGCCCATAAATATCATGACGATATTTTATTTTGTCACCTGGGGGGGAGACAAGCAAGAAATAGAAAATGCAGAGTGACCCCACATCTCTATACAACGCCAAGGGATCAAGCCGCTCGGAAAGGGATTGGTGAAGTGGAAAATATGTACTATACAGTATCTCCAACCATCAGCTTTGCAATGTGGTGCCAGTCAGACAGGTCTATAAAACCCCGAAATTGGAAATGGGTGGGCCATATGCTCCGGAGGTATCCAAGCCATATTTCCAAGAAAGCCCTCGACTGGAATCCTCAAGGCAAAAGGACACTTACCCGCCCAAAAAAGCCCTCACAACAAAGCATCAAGGCGAATGAAGCTGGAATGACGTGTAATGAAATTGAGAGAGCAGGACAGATCAGGCTGGCTGTCTACTCTGCATGCCCTCTGCCCCACTTGGGGGTAAGTCAAGTCATATAGTGTTATATATTTCACAGATAACAAAAGAATATAAAATAAAGATATATTGTAAGAAATGTTACCGTAGTGCTACCTTGCCATAAACAGTAGAAATCATTTTGGCATTCTCTTAAACGTTGTGGATTTACGATTTGGGCATCGTTTATAAAAGAATTCAAAAAACACGTTTATGATTAAAACCTTTTTAGGTCTAGGCTTCAGGTTTCTATCTGTTTCAAGATCATTTGTCAATCTAATTGGCAAGTAGGTGATCAGCCTCCTGTGCTTCACTTGTCGTCAACTTTTTGGGTCTAAGACAAGCCGGTTTCCTCGCGATGTTTTCCTTCACCGTTTGAGCGAATGTTAAAATCGCCGTATGATAGCCAAATATTCTAATGTACACGCACCCTTACTCGTTTTGCATACAAAGAGTTATAAATATTTCGTATGGATTACAGCTAGACAGTTTTGAAATGCAAAGGATGACACGTGATGACGCCGGTACATACAACTATGTTTTATGAGTGGAAAATGTAAATATATGCAAAGTCATCTAGTTATGAATTGTTTGAGCACAATGTAGAATTGTTATTTTATGCTTACCTTCATTTGGTGCCTCTCATTTATTTATTTAGTTATTAAGCTTACGAGATCACACACGACATCTCTCATCACTGGAGCTTGGTCTCGTGAAGTGTGTCTTATCCTGAGCCAGATGCAGCAACTCTTCCCCAGTTGCAACACCTGTCTCTAACGTTACAAAGCCATGATTGAGCTTTATACCATCCCGCCGTTTACCCTGGATTTTACCCATTATAATTAATTGACGGTGGTAGCGGTCATGGTGTAACACGTGTCCCGCAACATCCCAATGTTTGATATCGATTTCTAATCTGTTTACTAATCCTTCATTTTTCTTAATAAGGTAGGCGACCAGCCTTCTGTGCCTGACACACGCCGTCGACGTCGGATCGGATGACGGTTTGATCACGATGAATATTACTAGCGGATCGGAAAGACGTGTTCTGCATGATATTTCAAGCGATTAGGATATTAAACAAAGTATGAAAGTACCGACTGCAGCGCCATCTGCCGGGTTAATTTATGAATCTAAACCATCCAGGGCTTCAACCAAACGCACACAAAAAAAAATTCAAATCGGACCAGCCGTTTAAGAGTTCAGTGACATACACACGTACAGTAGAATTATATATATATGTATATGTAAGCTATCCTATCTATTAAGTTAGATCAAACTGCACACGGTGTGCAAATTTAACTGAAATCGGTTAAGTAGTTTAGGAGTCCATAGCGGACAAACAACGTGACGCGTAATTTATATATATTAAGATATAGATAGATGATTTGATGTGATTCGAATGCGTGAGTTCTGGGTTGTGAGGCGCTCGCTCAAAGCCCACTGCACCTTGTGATACCACCGCCAATAGACACTAACGTTACCGGAGGGCTCGCAAGTGCGTTGCCGGGCTTAAATTTATAACACGTTATTACGCAACAGAAAATCTCGATATTTGAAACTGTAACACCTGGTAATCAATGCACTTCGATATCTGGAACGAAATAAAATACGCAAACGGGTGGAGCAGTTGTTTGCTTTGACAGGTGATAAAGAAAGCTAAAATAGAGCTCGTGTTCCGGCTTTATACCGAGTAAAAACATTCTTGTTGAACGAAAGTGAAAAACTTTGTGTGTATATAGCGAATAGTGGGGTGTTAAATTGTAACTCCATAGCCATGTGGATTTTATTTATTTTATATCACACTGTTTGTAACTATTTTTAACATAGACCAAAAATCATAGACAAATGTTACAGATGCGAAATTATAAACAAACCTTAAAAAATCTCTTAATAGCGTGATAATGTGTTTGATTTACGTTATTATAATGAAAATGATAATTATAGTACCAAAGCACTCAAATTATCGACTTATATATATTATGTGGACAATTATATTGATACATTCGCATATTATAAAAAAAAAATCAGTGGCGCTACAACCTCATTAGGTCTTGGCCTCAGATTTCTGAATCTGTTTCATGATCATTTTTAAATCTAATAGGCAAGTAGGTGATCAGCCTCCAGTGTCTGACAAACGCCGTCGACTTTTTTGGGTCGAAGACATGTCGGTTTCCTCACGATGTTTTCCTTCACCGTTCGAGCAAATGTTAAATGCGCACATAGAAAGAAAGTCTATTGGTGCACAGCCGAGGATCGAACCTACGACCTCAGGTGTGAGAGTCGCACGCTGAAGCCACTAGGCCAACAAGGCTCAACTTATATACTATATTCCTTATAGAAGATTTTTTTCCACCACGGTTCCGCCACTCGTTTGTTTATGTTTAGCTTGTAGATTTTTTTGAAATCTGTATTAGATAAAGATCCCGTTTTGTCTAATCTAAGTCTGTCAATTAGTCTATTGTCTAATCCAGATTTTCCCTTTTCTTATACGCCAACCCATATAATTTGTATAGCAACGAGAGAACGCAATCCTATTGAATCGACCACTTAGTAGATAAAGTAGCTATATTTATTATGTTCCTCGATGTTCTAGTTCTAAGGATGTTGGTAATATGTGTAATCCTTTATCGAAAAAGGTTTGTGGTGTAATAACAACATTTTTTACGAATACGTATTACATGAATTTTTATTGAGTCAATTAACATTTTTGACAGTTTTATACTAGTAGTGACGTACTGTATTCAAAAATGACAGATTTTAGAATCAGTCCGAATAATGTATGTCCAAGAATTTTCTACGTATACCATCTTTATTTTATTTCAATTCTATTTCATTAACGTATTAGTAGAGGGTAATACAAATTCTCTTATTCCATTTTTGAATTTACACCTTAATAGTGTGCAGTATTTCAAAAATGGAATGTATTTTTCAGAAAATTAAGTGAACAGGTGTTTTACGAATTCAATTAAATAATTGTTGATAAATACTTTCTGCGAATGTGAATCAATAGTGACTCAGAAAAAGGTCCATGTCATTCTTATCGCCATAATTCAATTTGACACATCATGTGAGCAATATGTGTTAGATTGTGTACAATAATGAAATATTGATATATTACCGTATTCAGCGCGAATCAATCTCACGTTATAGACATGTAAAGTTTTATATGATTCACAAGAGCAAGGAGTGATTGATAATTATTTTATATGTTGTCTTCTATATGCAGAGTAGAGTAGCGTTCAGCGTGCGACTCTCATCCCTGAGGTCGTAGGTTCGATCCCCAGCTGTGCACCAATGAACTTTATTTTTGTGCACATTTAACATTCGCTCGAATGGTGATGAAAAACATCGTGAGGAAACCGGCTTACCCTTAGACCCAAAAAGTCGACAGCGTTTGTCAGGCACAGGAAACTGATCACATACATGCCTATTAGATTGACAAATGATCATAAAACAGATACAAAAATCTGTGGCGTTATGTAGAAAGAGACAAATGGATTGAACGTGTAAAAGAATGAGATGGAATACATTACACAGACTTTTCTATTGGAGTTTACTCCTTAAGAAACGATTTGAGTTATAAGGCCCGGTACGGAAATTTTATGAAGAGTAAAATCAAATGTAAAAAAAAAAAAAAAAAAAAATAAAGAGAAAAGTCTTTAACACATGTATCCTACCCTGCCTTACCTATGGCTGCGAAACTTGGGCACTATCTAACCAGCACAGGGATATGTTAGCACACTGCCAAAGAGCCATGGAAAGAAGCATGCTGAGCATAAGAAAATTAGATAAACAAATAAACTCAGACATAAGAGCTAGAACAGGTGTGACAGACATTCTCACTAAGATTGACCAAATGAAATGGAGATGGACGGGTCATATGCTACGGAGCCCTCATGAAAAATGGAGCAAAATTGTGACGGAATGGTACCCTAGAGACGGAAAACGAAGAAGAGGTCGACCACGCAAGAGATGGGAGGACGAACTGAAACTAACAGCAGGCTACAACTGGAGAAGAGTCGCAAAAGATAGAGAACAGTGGAAAGGGTTAGAGGAGGCCTTTGCCAAGAGGCAAACCGAACTCCGAGATATACTGGAGTGAAAATATATTAAAGTTCAGATATATAAAATGACAGAGTTTCGGAATTTAAAGGCTATATTATTATTATTATTATTATTAAAATCAAATGTAACACGAAAAGTTGAGGCGTTATGTAGAAAGAGACAAATGGATTGAACGTGTAAAAGAATGAGATGGAATACATTACACAGACTTTTCTATTTTGAATTCACGTTTTGACAGCCACGTTACAACATTGTCAGTGTTGACAGGTGTAAAAAATAGATTGTCTAGCGTGCCATAGAGTTTTGTCAATAGTAATGGTCAGTGAAATTAAAACTAAAAAGATTGTTCATTCTTATTCTTCTCTTACTATAAAGGTAACTTTGGTCACAGAAAGAAAATCCTATTTGGGCATAGATGATGTAGGTACGTTTTATTACTACTACAAACATTTATATTATAAAAACATATATTCTTACCACCTTTAGTATGAAAATATGGTCGACAGCCACAGAACATTATCGCCATTTTATCGTTCGTAAGGAGTAAACTCCAATCGTGCGTCGTAGCTGACACACACACACTTTTTTTTAAATGTTACAGGAGGCAAATGGACACTGGAACTGAGAAGGCACGCAATCGCGCTGCCGGCCTTTTAAGAATTGGTACGGTATTTTCTTGAAGGATCCTATATCCCTATATAAAATCTTTGAATACCACGGACAAATTGTTTTGTTAATTTCTTAATGCATTTTTATTATTACATCTTCTGTCTTTAATAATATTGCATTTAAAACGGGTTAATTCAAAATAAAATAAAATTGCTGCAAGTTAATTGGCCCGTTAATTTTATTTGTCGATATATAGCAGTTGATATATAACGATAATTATTGTTATATATTGTACCCTTTATATTATTAAGAAACAGTTACATTTTATGAGGCTTTTATGGGGTTGGGGTTAAGTGATATAGTGTACTATATGTTAAAAAGTAATAGTATTTTTATCATTAACGATCCGATGTATTTATATAAGAGAAAAACTCATCGTGACTGGCAGAGTGCAGGGCACCAGACCTCGAGACCGATCCCCGACTCGCTGGACCCATCAAGTAAAGGCCCTTACGGGTCTTACCATCACCGCAGAGGCTTGCCAAAGACAGGGGAGAGTGGAGGAAGTTGTGCGGCGCCACTAACAAGACCATCAGAAATGAAGAGTGAGACTGAAAGAAGAAGAAGTATTTATATTGGACTCGCGTATGCGCTGAATTGACAGTTTTAATGTAGTAAAGCTAGTATACTAGGCTAAGGTGTTCATTGATATTTTTATGGGACCCTTACATAGTAGCCTATCAGGCATGCTATCAGGCAGTTGGCCGAGAAACTAGGCAGCAGTGTCAAATCTCCCCTTTCCTAAAAAGGGACTTTATTTGCTTAAAAGGCTTTGCGACTCACTACGGGCCCTAGCGACAACTACCCCGGGAATATCCTCATGATATTTATGGGCGAGTTGGCGTTGGAGTTGACGTTTCCTCATTGATAATTATAAAGACCGACGTGTCAGCTACGAAGAGTTTATCATCATCTGTGATGTCTGCCTTATAATAATTGTCTTAAATTGCCTCAATTGATAAAGGAACAGATAGGCGTATAAATAGGGGAGGTCAGATGGTCTATGCTCATCCCAGGATGTTGGAATATCGATATCAGATCTAGGAAGCAGGTTTAAGTTTACATAAAAATTCTACTTAGGGTCCTTCAAGAAAAGAGCGAACAAATTAAAAGGCCGACAACGGACTCACGAGCCCTCTGGCATTGACAGTGTCATGCCATTGTCATGCCATAGGCGCAGGTATCACTCAACATCAGGTGAGCCTCCTGCCCGTTTACGCCCTGTATAAAAAAAACATAAAAATAAATTTAACATTATGTATAATGTATAAAAATGATTTTATTTCTCTGTGTTTAATGTAATTTCCGTATTGAATGTATTTTTTACTCTTTAAAATTAGAAAGAGATAAGGAATTTAAAATTAGAAATGTGGAGTAGCCCTTCAGGCTCCAAGGTTAAACCCCAGTGGTTTAGGTATTTTCTGTACTTTATTTATAATGTTTAAGCAATAATAAAAATCACTTCTTAGATCTATCAAATGTAATTTCACGAATTGGAAAAAATGAGGCTACGACGCATCGTAAAAACCTCATATATCACCATATGCAATCGAATAAAAACTGCATTGCATTCATTTACCCAATTAGAATCGATTACATCGCTCCTTGTTAAGTGCGCGCGCGCATGTTGACATCTTCTAAATAATTCACATGTTTCCGGCACGCTCAGGGGAATGTTATGCCTTATGAGTAGCTTTGATGTACTGCTAAGGACTTGGCAGTGCGTTAACAAGCTGTGTAATTGTGTAAAATGTTCTAATCAGTATCTGTTTTCCGATTACTATTCAATACAATAAAGTTCGAAAATAATGAATGACATTTATTACAATCCAATACATAGCTAATAAGTTATACAGTTGACTTAATTTTTTACAATAGCTTAAACTATACTTCCATACAAGGAGTGCTTTATCTTCCGGAGCCTGGTAGGTGATAAGTTGGAAGAGAGATCAAGCGTCTCGTCAATGTACAACCAGTGGCTAACTATACCATCTAGGGCCCGTGGCAAATTCTTTTGATGGGCCCCGATCAGTAAAAATCGTCACGTACTAAGTATAATTTTAATAAACTTCGAGATTTTCAGCGTACTCAATTACACGTTGTAAATGTCCCACTAATGTCCATAGGCCTCCTCTCTTAGGCGAGAGGGAATGGTCTGTAGTCCCCACGCTAGCCCAATGCATATTGGAGACTTTACATTCATCCATAGAACCTAACATCTCTTGGGCATGGGCCCTCATAGGTTGGGGGCCCGTGGCATTTTGCCAGCCCTGCCACCCTATTGTCACGACTCTGTGTACAGCTATATTAAACAATATAATTCAAAAATTTAGAATATGGCATAGACATTTCGCTGGCGCTTACCTTGTTAAAATATTTTCTAATTCGAATAGTAAGCGATGACAACCGGCCAACGCAAAGTATTTTTAAAGGATATTACGTCGCATGGATGTAAGGTGACGCATCGAATTGATACTTGGATGTTAATCAAACGTAATTATCGGATCCGCAATTTGAAACGCAATTCGAGATAATTTAGGTTTTCCTCTTCATAAGCACAGATTCAGGTTGATGTCGCGGAAAATAAGGTTATATTACTTAATATAGTCAAGAGTATGCATCATCATAAATTACACCATTTCAAATAGTCTAGGAATCTAGATTTTAAATGTTGCTAAAGTGAGTAGGTTTGACGTAATTTTGAAGTTAATGTCATGTCATAAAAATATAATACTATTACTTTTAAATCAGAAATTAAAACAAGAGTCTCCTATTAAATAATATTGTAACAGACCAATAAATACTTGGTAATTGTTACCAATGTATGTCCTAGCTACAGCTACGATATAGCATATATTTATTTATATATTTTCATTATTGGCAGTTAAACGGGCTTTTTATTATTATTATTAATCTATGTTCGCTTAACAATGCTTATAAGTAAACGTACGCACGTATAGCTCCTTAATCCATTAAAAAACTAGTTCTAACTAGTTTTGAAATAGAAATTATTTTCTTCTTTCAGTTCTACATTCTCAAATTGATGTATTAGTTTCTACGAATACATTATTAAATTTTTAGACTGCTTCACAGATTAGTAAAAAAGATTCATATGTAATCATACCCAAAATATTAGAAACCAGACTTTGACAAGAACAATGTTTTTCAATACCATTATGTACAAAACTACAATATTTTTTTTTCAGAAAAATAGCGCGGATTTCTACCGTTCAAACTTCTCTGATTCTAAGTCTCAACTCTGTATGCCTAAGTCACGCGTTTCTGGTATAAATAATTAATTATGCAGAAATGGGAAGAACCCTAGCCTCATGCATATCTAGTCTAGGACTACTCGACTTTTGACTTGTCAATACTCTTATTCAAACCAAGAGTATCAGCATCCTTTCACTTTTATATTAATGAGATTTTCCTTCTACGACAGCAATTAATTATATTGAATCAACACTAGCGCTATGTTGGAACAAATTTCGCAGAAACAACCGCAAAAAGTATGTAGGAGCAAAAAGTTTTTCTATTACTACAATGGCTCTTTACTAGAAGATGCTTCGTTAGATTTATTGCCCATAATTGACATATAAATAAAAGTAGCTTTTATTCGAGTACTACATAATCTCATTACATTAAGTGCATGTCATTATGTTTAACATTAGTACACGACCTCCGACGGAGTGAAGGTCTCCTCCAAATTCTTTCACTTGTCTTTCTTCTTAGCTACCATTTTCCAATCCTTCCCTGCTATCCTTTTTATTCCATCTTCCAAGATTTCTGGTGGGCGTCCTCTCTTCCTTCCATTAAGCCATTCAAAGTAAGGATCTTTTATCTATTTGACATAATTTTGCTGAATAAATATATTTTACTGTGATAACCCGACTTGATTAATTGAATAATATAACTCGGTTTCGGAATCTATTAGTACTACCTACTACTATGAATAACCATGGAGGTTTAAATCAAATTAAACCTCCATGGTTAGCAAGTTAGGCGTTTCCAACGAAACAGTAGTTATTTTGAGATTTAGAGAAAAAAATCCTATTTTGACAGTTAAGCGAGCGCATATGCTGTCACTATGGTTTCAACAGTAGAATATTCTAATTCGTTTAATTTATTTCTATAATATTTGTCCACAAACCTTCCTTCCTTATATGGTACTTGCAGACTCGGCCAAGCGTTGCTGTGGCTAAGGTTTTTGTTATATTTCATAGTAGTAAACTATTCAAGGGAAACGGTAGGAGAACACCAGTCATGGGGAACACCATGCTTTTTTGGTGGTTATGACATTAAATTGTAGCTTGTGTGAAACGTTGGTACTTTCAACACAGCGCCATCTGTATAATATTGTATAATATTGCGGGTATAAATTAAGCTATCCTATCTTTAAAGTTAGATCAAACTGCACACGGCGCGCAAATTTGATTGAAATCGGTAAAGTAGTTTAGGAGTCCATAGCGGACAAACGTGACGCGTAATTTATATATATTAAGATTTGTTCAAGCTACGTAATCGTTTGAATTCTATTTATAGCATCGAGGTTTGCTCCAGTTTTCTGCTCTCGCTAAATTTGTCCGTCCTTTGCGATGCGTGGATCGTGCTACCTTAACTATCATGTTGATTAACGAATCTATTAATCGTTTTCGTAATTTTTCTTAAATGGAAACGAGGCCTAGAGGCGTCTTTTTTATTTATCTTTTATGGCTTTAAGCGTGAGCAAGATTTATAAAAAATATTACGCCTTCTATGGGTCATTCCATATTTATTGGTTATTAGTTTTTGCTTCATATTATTGATGAATGTGACATGGAGCTGTTTGTAATGGGTAAAGAATTTGCTCTAAATACTAATTTTGATTAAAAAACTATTTATTGGAAAGTAATAATATAGCCAAGATAGGTTAAGCTTTTATTATATAAAAACTGTGAGGCAATGCGACACAGCAATTACTATGAATTCAATATATCTTATATTGCGTAGACTTTAAAACGAAATTATATATTGTATTTCTCGTAACCTACCAAGGGGTCATGCGAGACGTTTTTGAGTCGGTTTCATTGTGCTATTGCCAGTTCTTCTCTTCCGTTCTACGCCCTTGATTTGAGAACTGGCAGTAAATGTAAAATTATAAGCATTTAATATACATTTCTTTTTTGACGTTCATAAGTGTACATTGTGTTACCTATATGAATAAATGATTTTGAATTTTGACTTTTGTGTGTTGAGTTCGTTGTGACTGTGTAATTTATTATCTAAAATTTGTACTTATATTCAAATTGATCAGCCTCCTGATTCACATCGATTGATTATAACACAAATTACCAGCAAATATATATATTTAATGTTACTAAAAAATATTTAAAAAATAATTTTAAAAAACTTAAATAAATTAAAAATTCTTTCTTTGTATTAAATATATATTGTGATGAACAATGAATGTTGGATCTTAGAACTTAGAATTTATTATAAATACATATATATTCTTTGTATATTTTGAAGTTGTACTTCTTTAGGCGCGTTATGAAAAATTGATGAGAGTGAAATTTTACGATTCGCCACCTATGACACAAAATTGGCAGTGTGATATAGCGTGCGCGAGCGAGATGGGAATAAGACAAACTACAAGTAAAAGAAATAGAATATGCGTGAAGCTAACTTCACGCATATTCTACAACAACTAACAAGAATTTTGAATGACCATGACAATTGAATCTGACAATGACATTTACCTTTTAAACAAATATAGGAGTTTTAATTATTGTTTAAAATTAATAATTATATACCTAGTTATTTTCATTATACAAAATATTTGTGAAATAATATAAAATATTTGTGAAAAAACTGTGCTAACCTTCCTGAGTGCTTCAATACAATTGAGGTTAACTATCCGTATGTATTATCGAGTATTATTGTTGATTAAAACTGAAACATGAACCATTATTCATTGCTTTTGTTTATTGCGTTTGTTAAGCAACTTTTTAGAAATATTCTAGACCTATATATCAATAATTGAGAACAAAGATTTAAGCACGAATACTAATAAGGAGAAAATGAAGGCTTGGAGCGATATAACAGAGAAGTAAACATTTTAATAAGTACCTGCATCTCAAAAAAAATGACCACATTATTTAATCAAAACATCAGATTTAATCTAGCAAATATAAGGACAAGAGACAAAAAACAATTGATGAATCAGTGGAAGTGCACTAAATTGAATACAAAAAAGAGTTGTCATCTTATCGCCGTGAAACATCAAAAACTGGAGGTGGAACAAAGCCACCATCACCTTCTCAGAGACTCAATGGTTTGAAGTAGATTTCAATGAATTTGATTGTGATGGTGTCGAGGTAGGAATGTTAATTATAAATATGATGTATGGTGATGTTCAAGGTTCAACCTTTCAAGCTAGGCATATGCTTACAACATTACTTTATTCCCCTACAGGGTAGTTAGAGATATTGTAATACCTCAAAACATCCATGTTGCACTTGTAGTACCGAAACTCTGTCCTCAGAAGTGAGCCCATTCCCACATAATGGACAGTGGGTATAATACACCTTAATACCTGAGTGCGAACCACTCACCATGATACTTAAATTAATAGATGTTATTTATATATTTCAGGTTATTACAAATAAAATATTTTGGAAACAATTGATATCCCAAAAGCAAATAAAGCCAACAATGACAAGGTAATAAATCAGTTTTGACATAACTTGAATACTAAAAAGCCAAACAAAGGTGTGCACAACAGTGAAACATAATTAACAATTTCATTATTTTGTAGGATTAAAGAAAGGTTAAAGAAAATCATGTCGAACTGAACAACAAAATCCCAAACAACTCCAAAGAAACCTACAAGGAAAACACCGGTATTATATTTAAATTATCTCTATCTCTAAATAGAATAAAAGAATTGCTATCCAGGTCTGTAGCATGTGCTACAAATTATATTATTAACACATTTATATAATTATATTAATATAAATGTGTTAAAAATTTATAATATGAATTATAAAAAATTTTAAGTTTTGCATGGACAGAGCTTAAATTAATATTCTCTTATTTGTTGCAGAAAGCAAGTAGTTTTGGAGAAGCCTCGTAGATGCACAACCAAGTAATGATTAATTTAAAATTACAAACCGAAATTCTGATGAAGACATTAGAGTCACTTAAAAATAAATAGTATAATGAAATAAAAATGTTTTAAAGATAAATAGTGTTTTATTTGTTTAATGTAAGAGAATAATAATAAATATTTATTTAATTAATTTTTCAAATGTAAACTGAACTTTATTGACTTTAATGACTCCTTTTCCAGTCTTTGATTATTTAATTGTAATTAATTATTTGCATGCAATCAAAAACTATTTTTAATAATGCCAAAAAGTATAACTTCTTACGCGCGTACATAAGTACACGCACCCTTTTTTGTATTTGTATAGGTGAAATCGAGCTTTGTGTATGTTTAAATGTGTATTTCGTTTTGGCTATTGTGTACAGTGTAATTGTTTGAATATTATTTAATAAGTAGCTGTAGGAATACCGTTGATCAAATAACTAAATAAATAAACTCAAAATGTTTCATCACCATCCACCAAGTGCTAATAGAAATAAAATCAATTGAAATTTTTCATACGGGGTGTATCTCAGTGTTAAGTTAATTCACAATATAAAACGGCAGACAAAATTATACCAAAACATCTATACTGTTTTTATTGTGATCTTTCTACGATGTGCGTCACCGGAATAAAAGCGAAAGTCGTGTTGGGACAAACATCCAAAATGGGAGTTTACCTTTACACATGACGTAATTAATCGGAAATAAATGCTTCAGTAAGATAGCTCGCTGCATTTAAGTCAAGAACATAAAAATACGTAAAAACCAGTTCTGAACTGAGTTCTCACGTTATTGTTAAGGTAATTAAATAGTTGTCAGTTGCGATTATATGTTTAATATTGTTTATGTATTAAAAAATATATTTATACAAAATTTAATGTCAACATAACTTAATATATAATATATAGCATATTTTTTTTGTATTCATTGTTGCCAAAAGTATCTCTAATTTATATAGAAGTTGACTAATTCATTCAATAAATTCCATTTTTTCATTGAGAGTGTAGGAGAGGATTTTTAGTTCAAAGAAGGAGAACAAGATAAGAGAAGAAAGAAGGCTGTCAGCGTTCTTGATTAGCTTGCGTCCACCTATTTTTCGTGGTTTGAAATTGTGCAACCTCTGTTATAGGTGCCAGCTCGTACAGAGAATGATTATATGTGTGAGCTTGTCTGATCACCTACTTGTCTAAGACCTATTCATATGTTACTGTAAAAGTTCGAACTGCAGTAAATCCTAAGATATTCCAGTAAAACCTAAGATCAACCAATTTCTAATGGTAAATGTCCCAAAAGGTTTGCGATTCGAACTCTTACCACCATTCTATTGGTAAATCTTAGGATTTACATTAATGCCACGGTAAATGTTGAAAAACAAAAAAATGCACCTGCAGATGATCAGGATTACTTTGCTATTCTAAATGCCACAATAGCAATCCGTGTTGTAACAAGTGAAATGTTTTTTTTAGGTACCTTATGTAGGTGAGATATTCAGAGATATACGTTATGTGTTTTTTCAAAATAATGTAATTAAGTTGGTATTAGTTTGTACTTTTTACTATCATATGATACCTTTATAATACTATGTACCTGTTTTGTCTTATAGTTCATTAAAGTAAATAATTAAGAATTACTCATTGTTTTATTCCTAAAACCAACATCTACCAGCTGACAGTGGTAAAACCTAGCATATACTGAATTCGAATGGTAAAAGCTCGAAAAAATCGTCGTATTTTCAGAAATACTCACATTTACCAACTCATGTCGGTAAATCCTAGGATTTACACTTAAATCTTAAGATTAACCGTAGTTCGAGATTTTACAGTAACACATACACAAAATACGAAATCGAGCCATACATACAAACGTAAACAAACCATCAAGCAGTAAATAATCTAAACAACAACACAGTCCAATGATAGAATACGTTTTATCAGATATAGCTTTTTGTAATAAAAAAAATCAATGGCACTACAACCTACTTACCGGTCCTGAGATTTCTGAATCTGTTGCATGATCATTTGTCAATCTTATAGGCAGTAGGTGATCAGCCTCCTGTTCCTGACTCACGCCGTCGACTTTTTGGGTGTAAGGCATGGCAACATCACGATGATTCAGGACGATTCTCCTTCACCGTTCAAGTGAATGTTAAATGCGCACATAGAAAGTCCATTGGTGCCGATCGAACCTACGACATCAAGGATGACAATCGCACGCGGAATCCAATAGGCCATCACTGCTCTATGTTTTTTTGTTACATATAGCATAATAGGCACCCTAAATTTGCAGAGAATGAAAAGTCATAGTGAAGGCGGCCTGCCAAAATTGTATTAAAAAGTCAACCACAGTCGTTGCCATACAATCAAAATTAATAAATAAATAAAAAAAGTCCATTATTATAGATGTAATTAAAACATTAAAAGCATGACCTTTTAAATGGTTATTAAATAATTATAGTTTCTACTATTAAAAGTACTAAGTGCACATATTAAAATGATTCATTACGATTCAACTGTAAGCGATATTAACGATGATAATGAACAATTATGACCATAAAATGAAGACAATCCGTAATAAGTTTTATCTAATATGGCAGCTGTATCATTGTTTATCAAGGTTTTTTTATTATCGATAATATATATTTTTTAATTAAATTCATCGATATATATTAATTTCAATATATGGACTGCTAGTTTTGTTTTCAACTGTCAACCAACTTCCTTAGAGATGAAACACTAAAAATGAACCAGTGGCAACTAAATTTTCATCAAACTTACTACTTAAATTACCTACTTTTCTAAGGATGTTATAAGGACTTACCTAACACAGGACTATTTAAAACCGATATCTCTTATCTAACTGTCTTCCCAGACATCAGATTGGAAGTGGATTTCATTAGGAAGATGAAATAAAAGAGATAGCGGTGAACGATTGGAAAATAGTAGCGATGATGAGAGACAAATTGTAGAATTAGGAGGAGGCCTTCACAACGTCAGAGGTCATGTAATATTAAAAACATAAACTTAATGTTATCCTTATAAAATAAACACTATAACTATTGTTTTTCTTAATCTACGATAACTGATTCTGTGTGCCTACGGGCAAACATCCTCCCCCATTATCCTCCATTTTTCCTTATTATATACCAATCTCATCCAGGTCTTAATCTTTTCATCCATTTCCATGATTTCATTGGTCCACCTTTTAAATTGCCTACATCTGTTTCTTTTATGGCCTCTTGTTTGCCATAGTGTTACAATTTTGCTCCATTTATCTGCTCCTCTTATGGTACTCGAATATAGGCTTTGCGTTGCGGGTACACGGCCATGTTTATTGTGCGGCGGGTACCGACAATATTGCATCGACTCTATAGATAACTAAGTTTTCTCTTATTTTATTATTTCTTTAATTTATAATTATTTATTTCGTCACAATCATGCGGAAGCTAAAAAAGATAAATACTGATTACAACATCTTTCCATTACAATAAATTCAGAATGTTTACTGAGATTGCCCCAAGCCACGCAGTTCTATGCTACTGATAATAAATTTTATGTTCGCATATAATTGAAATGTCCATCCAAACGTTTAAGTGTATTTACGGTGTTTAAGATATTCCAATGGTGAATATCAAGAATTAAATGTCTTGTCTAAACTTCAGTTAAAACAGTGAATTTTGAGTGATTTTTTCATGACCTAGGAATAAAGTCTCCATTCTCCCATACAGTTTTGTCATATATCGAGTATACTATTCGATTACGATAGCGTTTTAACGTAGTCATTGTTTATCGAATATTATTATGATCACAGAACAATTAGTACGCTAATACTGACGTAAGAAATAAGGAAAATGTATTACTAAAAGATAATTAATGAAAAAGGCTCGTAATAAGTGTCCGTGACATCCTAATATATATTTTTAATAATACAGAAATATTAACAAAAAATGCCTCCGATTTTAAATTTGTATGTGCTTTTTTTTAAATACACTTTAAACTTTAAATACACAAATACCTATAGATGTAAAAATGCGAAATTTATAAAAGCTTCCTGTCAAAAGATTTAAATTCTATGTATTTCAATTATACAGTGTACATGACAAAACATTGTATGTTGAAATTTAATACCATACATACTTCGGTCCATAAATAAAAAAAATCCATATATCTATGCCATTAATTAAGTTATATTTCATTAAAACGATGAAATGTCACGTTCCCAACGTAATGGATACACATAAAGCATAGTTTATTACTGATTAATAACTTTATATATAATGATTTGTTGAAAAAAATATTATTAACCATTAATGGTAGCCATTAGCTATCTAGATACTATTGTTTACACTTTACGACTATCACTGAGTATGATAAAACTAGCTGATCCGGCAAACGTCATTTTGCCATGTATTTCATTTATAATAAAAAATAGAGGTTGATCGTAGAGGGGTGAAAATTAGGGGTTGTATGTATTTTTTTAAAAAATAAGTAATTTATCTAAAAATTAAAAAAAATTATTTAGGGGTGGACTACCCATAACATTTAGGGGGATGAAAAATAGATGTTGTCCGATTCTCAGACATACCCAATATTCACACAAAATTTCATGAGAATCGGTCAAGCCGTTTCGGAGGAGTATGGCAACGAAAACTGTGACACGAGAATTTTATATAATAAAATACTAGAAACATGAAACTGTATTTAATTTGGTAAAATGATTGCCAGTAAAATACACAACTTTAATTATTTCGTGACTTACCTAACAGGATTTGAACACATATTCAAACTCAAAATAACTTTATTCATGTAGGTAAACAAGTACACTTATGAGAAAAGTTAAATTAATTCTCAATTTAATTGTACTACCAGTTCGCAAGTCAAGTGTGTAGAGCGGGCAAGAAGAACTGGTAAGAAACTCTCCGCCACTCTTTTTAATCGCTAAGTTTTGTGTCATACAAATTGTTGGAACTGGATCAAATCAATCCCCAAGGATTAGGATCATTTAAATATTCGTAAAATTTATAAAACGCTTTAAGTGAATTTATGCTCATTCGTGGGGGCGTCGTGGCGTGGCGAGTTCCTTTTCCTTTAGTAAATTTAGTGATATCATAAACGGTAATATATATCAATGGCGCTCCAACCTGTTAGGTCTGGGGCTCAGATTTCGGCCATCGTGGCCATTTCTAATAACCTTCTGTGCCCGCAACCCGCTCTTAGGCTCCCTCACGATGTTGTCCTTTACAATCGATTGTGAAATGCGTACATAGACAGAAAGTCTATTGGTCGGGGATCGAACCTACGACCTCAGGAATGAGAGTCGCACGTTGAAGCCACTAAGGACAACACTGCTTATAACCGGTAATATCACAAAGTCAATATCTTAATAGTAAATTTTGTATAAAAAATGATAGCAAGGTTCGTGATAATATAAATCAGTAAATTTATTAAATTTAGTTAATTTATTAAAAGCTTTTAATGAGAAATTCATTGCTTAAAACAAGTTATTTATTATAATTTTAAACTTGGATTTCGTTTTCACGACTTCCTTTTAGACCGACTTTATGTATAAAAAATAATTTACTGGAACTTGGAATGAAGTTAAAAAACAGGGGCGCTGCAACCTTATACTCTGGGCCTCTGATTTCTGTATCGGTTTCGTAATATTTCGTAATATTTTATAATATTACGCTTAAAAAGTATGCTGGTTTAATCACGATGTATTCCTTTACGCACAAGCGTTAAATGTGCATATAGAAAGTCCATTGGTGGACAGGAGTCGAACTTACGTCCTCAGGGATGAGAGTCGCACGCTGAAGCCACTAGGCTAACACTGCTGTGCTTGGCATGAAGTAGATAACTTTAATTTTTTTTTATTGATAAAAGCTTCCCAACGCTCGGCACACTGATACATTGGTAAAAGAACCACAAAATACAATTTTTAATGTGACAAGCACTAGGCAGACACGAAGAGATAATACAAATATTAAACAAAACAATTGCTAAGTGTGAGGGGAGCAACCATGGAAAAAATTTAATTAAATTAACCATTTGCTGTGGTGTTTTACCTAGACCCGAAATACTTATTCACAAATTAAATTAAAATTAACTTAACAATTGAATAAAAGATTTACGAACTGTTAAGTATTTTTGCCGGGTTTCGGTTTTTCCAACCAGGTTATACACGATAAAATTTATATCTCAATAAGCGTTCAATTTTGATCGCTATTATTTTGTATATAATATACTAAATATACAATATACTTATTCATATTTAAATAACTTGGTTATTTTAAATAATTTTATTTGTTTCGGTTCTAAACCTAACGTCGTTTACAGCTTTTATTGTTTATATGAACTTTAACTTTATTAGCTGGAGCAATTGATCATAGTTAGTTTGTATAGCCCTTCTTCAGCTCAATATGATAGCTTAGAAAAAATATTAGAGCAGCCCTGCGATTCTGTAACTCACTTTTCGAACTCACACAGCGGTTTTCGCATCGGCGGACGCTCTGAAATCAGACGTGAAGCAGTCATCTTATGATTTGGCATCTGATAAACAATAAACTACAAGCTCCCACCTTTTCTGAAAAGCGCTGTTAGAGTTCGAAAAGTGAGTTACAGAATCGCAGGGCTGGTTCTGTACAAATTGCAAGAAAAATAAGAAAAAAATTATTGTTTATGGAAAATTTAATGTAAATTTGCTTGACAACTGTAGTTCAAGTAAACGTATGCTTAATTTCTTTAAATCATATAATTTAATTAATAATTTTACTGTACCTACTAGGTAACCTACTAGGTTTTTTTTACTGTACCTACTACCACCACGGCAACATGTATTGACAATATCTACAGTGATATAGTTCCTCTCAACGCCTGTATTATCAACAAACTAACATCTGATCACTCTGGTCAATTGTTTGAATTTCAAATACTTAAATGTAAAATATACCTACTAACATACAACAATAAATGTTTTGAAATGTCATACACACGATAAGTGAATTAACCGGTAACTCTCAAAGGACCCATACATTACATAAAAACACGTCACTTGAGAAATATCTCAATACCTTATTAATAGGTACAATTACCCGTGGAAACCCTCGGCTAAAAATTCCATAAAAATTGGAAATTACAAATATTGACGTTACCAAAACTTGGGATTCCTATAGTAATGAAAATCCTTTGAGTCATCTACCTACGCGCCGTTAAGGATCTCCGTAATTGACCGGTAAATACGTTTTATTGGACCCGGAAATAGCTTCAGGCATATTTTATCACTTCGGAGTTTCCATTGTTTAACTTAATTCGATCATTGAATTATTCAATTAATATTGTTATTAATTTCGATGGCATGTGGATATAATTTTAAATGAATGCTTTACATTATCAAAACTAAAACAGACCTCTAACAGTATTCAAAAACATCTCTGACACATTGTAAATACATGACCCCGTGATATAAAACGAAAATAGGAATTAAAAAGGCATACTGTTACACGTGACTTCAAAAAAAATTATACATTTGTCGTGATTTTTTTTATATGCGTCATTCATTGTTTGATGTCGCGGATAAAAAAGCTTGTTATTGAAATTGATACCACAATTCACATAAGAGCACCAATGGCCATGCAATACAAACTCATACCGGTAAATCCTGGATTCCAAGAATGTTTCGTAACATAACTTGCTCTATAAAAATTGTAACAATGCCAGTATACTTTGTGGCATAAGAATGATAAAAACGTATTGATAGAATCAGTGACGCTACAACCTTTTAACTCTAGGCCTCATATTTATCTGTTTCATGATAATTTGTCAATCTAATAGGCAAGTATGTGATCAGACGTTTTGGGTCTAAGGCAAGCCGGTTTCCTCGCGATGTTTTCCGTCACCGTTCGAGCGAATGTTAAATGCGATTAAATAAAGAATGCAGACACAGAACAGTGTTGGCCTAGTGGCTTCAGCGTGCGTCTCTCATCGTTCGTAGGTTCGATCCTCAGCTGTGCACCAATGCACAATAACTGATTATCAATATATAATTAAAAAGCGTTTAGAAATGGTTAGTTGTTTACGTCAAGCTGTGATCATAAATCAACATAATGATAGATGTCCTATGTCTAATTGGCTATAACGTATTGAAATGATTTAAAATATTTAATTTTTGGTGTTTTTTTATCTTGAAACAAGCAATGTTCAGACATTGAACGACAATTTATAAAATTGGTAATCTAATTGTTCAGACAAAATTATTCAAAGCAAATGTTTTCCGTATAAATAATTTATTTTGAAAGAAACAATTATATCAATAACAACTGTTAGTCTTTCTAGCCATATTGTTACTTTAGGTTCATCCTATTGAAAAGTAAGTTACAGAATCGCAGGGCTGAGCGTTAAGGCAGTTTTTGTTGCGCACCACCAATTTGCGGAACCAGCTACCTGTTGAAGTATTCCCGATCCAATTCAACAAAACAGTGTACCAATTCTTAAAAGGCTGGCAACGCACTCGCGAGCCCTACGGCATATAGTCTCCATGGGTGGCGGTATCACTTAACATCAGGAGAGACTTCTGTACATTTGCCTGTTTTCCCCTGTTCTACAAAAAAAAATCAACTACAATTACTCTTTGTTTTATAAAAAATCTGTCTATGCCCATGCAGATGATATGCACCCAAAGATTTTTAACAGATATCTATGAAAGATATAAGAAATATATGTTTGAAAATGTATTTATTTCAATGAGCCCTGTTTATACTGTGATAACAGTATTGTGTACTCTGTGGGCACTAGATAGCACTTGCGTGGCGCGTGCTTAGTGCTGAATATAAACATTGTATTGTATCGTTAGGTTTTGTAGTGATGTGCCAGGTAGGTCGATGAAAATCATTTGTTTTAAAAATTTCAAATGTCAGTATTCTATAATATAATAATAATAAGTGTAATTGACAATCATTACAATTTACTCTCTCTCTTCAGTCGGTAGCTGATGTCTAAGTGTCATAGTCAGCAAGGAAACATCTGGTGCAGACAATCTGTTTCCAACGGATTCTATTCAGCGCCTCTCTTATAACTGTTTGAGTACGATAAGTCTTTTTCTTGATTGCAAACGGCCAATTGATAATTGACTCACTACCATCTGGATTAATACTTAATATTGACGGCCCTGTCATGTCAATGTCCCTGTCATTTGAAGAGGAGATTTACCTCTGTTTTTGGCGGAAGTTTCGTGTTCGAATTCTAACGGTGGTAATCTCTTCGCAACTTCTTAACAACCAGCCTTATTTCTCTTATTTATTGTGTGTACTTAATTAGTCTGAAATGTGTATACGTATAAAGCATGCTAAACGAATCTAAAATAAAGCAAACAAAACTTAATATAAAGTGTAGTATAATTAGTAATATGTTATGTTTGTATGTTAAAAATATGAAGTGCAGTGTTGGGCTTGTGGCTTTAGCGTGCAACTCTCATACCTGAGGTTTCCCTCGGAAAAGTCGTCATCCCCAGCATTTTTGATTTGACACTCTGATAAACAATAAATGGAAGCTCCCCTTTTCGGACTGTTCTATGTATTGCACATTTAACATTTGCTCGAACTTAAAACATCGTGAGGAAACCGACATGTCTTAGACCCAAAAAGTCGACGGCGTGTGTCAGGCACTGGAGGCTGATCACCTACTTGCCTATTAGATTTAAAAAAATGATCATGAAACAGATTCAGAAATCTGAGGACAAGACTTTGTAGCGCCATTGATTTATTTTTATTTTTATAATTAATAAAATCACACATGACTCCGACACAATATCAATTACAAATTGATCTCATGACAATCGTATATCACATCTATTAAGTAATCGTAAGTCATAGATAGATGCGGAAGTGATAATCGACAAACGATAGTGGTATTGGCACGCACTAGCTGGGCGCGGTCGTTTCGCAACTCACCCCGGCACGCGAACTCGTGTCCACTACTCTACACAGTTTCGATCTTTGTCAATGCGCTTAAATTGTTCAACTGTTGCTCCAATTCTAATTTCCGCGATCTTTACGTTTCCATTAAATCGAATTTTCGGTCGTCACGTTTGTATAACGGTTGGGTTGAGTGCCAATAATGTGGTCCAATTATTGTCGTTGCCTAACTGTACTCACTTGACTTATATTTTAAGTTGTCTCTAATGTCTCCGTGGCATGTCTCACGTTGAAGACGAATAATCCGACGAGTTTAAATTGAATTTTAAAAATGTCATGCTATTTTTGTTTGCCACAAAAGTTAGTGTTTAAGCACTTAAAAATAAGTGTTGACAACGCAACACTAGGTTGCAGTGCGTTGTATTTAGACGATATTTGAACTATAATAAACAATGCCTTGTAAACTAGTGATAGATTTTACGAATTTAAGTCTTCGTAAATTCAACGTACAAAACTATTTATCACAAAAAATCTCTAATTGGTATCTCAAATCAAAATTTAGTCTTTAGTTATAGTAGTTAATTTTCAATCGATGCAGCCAAATCTTTTGCAAACGTTCTTTGTTGTTTTGGCTCCCACTTTGGAAAAATCTATGACTAATCGTGTAATCATACATGTTTATTTCCACTCCAATAACCCTCCCTCCTTATACTTATAGTATACGGTTACTTTAAGAGACATTACTTGTAGGGCGAGCCGCGATTGTTCAAACGGGATTTGGCGCCTTGTATAGAACGCACAATAGCCGGACTGCTCTACTATAAGAAGAAGTGGGATGGGATTACATGGTGCGATATAATTTATCAAGACTTCCACAATTGCGACATAAATATTATATTTCGGCCCCACATGGAGTACTGCCTTGCGATTCTGTAACTCACTTTTTGAACTCACACAGCGGTTTTCACAGCGGCGGTCGCGCTCACATCAGTCGAGTTACAGAATCGCAAGGCTGTTCTCACTTCTGGGCGGGAGTTCCACAATACCAGCTCCTTCCACTTGACTGTATTCAAAGACCAATCCCTTTACGAGCGGCTTGATCCCTTGGCATTGAGTAGAGATGTGGGGTACCTATCTCTGCGTCTTCTACAGTATTTACCGCTGAGAGTATTCAGCGGAGTTGTTGGGATTATTACCTGCAGCTGAATTTCATCATCGGACATCGAGGTACAATAGGAAATTGAAATAAAGTATAAGATTTCTGTCATATTTTTTTCTTCCGGGCCCGAAGTTTGTTTAGCATTTGTTTTGTTACCATACTTTTTGTACCATACTATCGCCAGCATAGTAACAAACTTTAATCTACGTAATAAAATACGGCTGTGAACTGCGAGTAAATATTAACACATACAAAAAGAAATGCATCGGAATGGGAACCAAGCGGACGACCCCAAACCCCCGTGTCAAGTCGCACAATAATGTTAATAAATATGCTTACAGTAAAATTTCTTCAATCTTATATTTGTTTTTAGCCTCAGGAACTTCAAATAACCCAAGAATTTTGTTATATATTTCTTCGTCATTAACAAGGAATATTAAATCTTACCCGCTCTACATCCTTAACTAGCGAACTGGTAGTAAATAAGTGTACGTTACCTATATGAGTAAAGTTATTTTGAGTTTGAGTTTATTAATCGAATATAATTTTGTCGCCATGTAAATCGACGGTAAGGTCCATAGTGGGCAGCGCAGCAACATGTCATGATAGTGTCGTGCGATCCCTGCGAAGCCTTATTCAGATTTGCACATGTACCGAGCCTTTACACTCACCGGTATACTTTCCAACATTATTCAGTTTAATAAAGTAACACTAAATTTAATTTATGTACCCACTAAATTGGGTGTCCATGCGATAACTACGTTTTGAGAGTCCCGAATTTGCCCTATTTTATTAAAAAATATTTAAAAACAACAAAAAAGTTTTACAGGCCTTTTCCTCAATTATTAGTCGTTAGGGACTTTACCGTTAGAAATCATTTAGTACTTTGAACAAAACTTTGGAATGTACCACGGGTATAGTTAAAATATTTTTTTCCTAAACTAAACATACATTATCCGATAATCAGATATTTCGCGCCACATTATGATAAAGAACATAGCTCATAAAGATGTCACAAAGGGAGACCATAAATAACGCTAGAACGTTTATTGTGTCTATAGACTATAGACAATAAGGCGTGTCACGGAGCTAACTCTAGCGCCCACTTATTCGCTTCTATAAGGTAAGTGATCCAGTAAAATATAGCTCGCAGTTCTAAGTAAAGCTTAAGAGATTTTTTTTCATATTTGTTGCAAGTTAAACATTGTTAATACATATATATTCATATTAACAATGAATTCTGTCTCAAATAGCTAAATGTTGTTTTAGAAGTTTGTAATACGTTTATGACGCGGGTCCACGTCGGTACATAAATAACTACAAATTTTACTATACAAGGAACGGAAGGAGAAAAAGGAATATTAAATCAAGATTTTTTTTAACTAACTGAAAAGTGATTTCAAAGTGTCAAAGGACTAAGGAGCTTCCTTTGGATATAGCCTAGCCTAGCTCTTTAATCAGTGTTGCGTGAAGACTTAACTGAATATGTTGTAAAAAAATAATTTCCACTTCAACACGTTAATCAGGATGTTGATTGCTATTGAAGAACGAATAGGCTTCTTGAGGTCTTTAATTTAATATAAATTTGTTTAACTTTTAGTTATTTCATTCATGGTGCCTAGGTATTTATTTATTATTTACACTTCATTACTGCTATAGAAAAACAAGTATATAATATATATATATATATATATTTAGAGTTACTATAGATAGAAGATAGGGAGTATATCTATCGCTTTGATAGTAGTAGAACACTTACCTAAGGGGTAAAGACACGCCGAGCGAATGGCCGGTCTGTAATAAGTGTAATTGCCTTATCTGCGTCCTTGCTGCGTCCTTGCTTTCACTGATAACAGTCGCCCGGTACCTGAATCTCTTATATCATATCGCCAACAGGATTTAAAGTAATTTATTCAAAGGGGTTTCCCGATTTCAAGAAACCATAGTACTTTTAATTCTAGTAAAGATGGACGTTGATTGACTCAGTAATGCGAACATAATTTTATATTTACACGGATATAATATATTATATTATTCACATATATAACAATAATGAACGGAAATCGATTCCGTTCATTACTTTCGGGGAAAATTTTAAAAGAATGAAATAATGAATTAAATGTGTATTTATTTATAAAATTATAATATACAGCCTAATAAAATTATTTGATAAAAACATATACAGACGAACGTTATGTACTAACAAAGACAATTTATTATATCTTACCTTGTTAAGTTGTGTGTGTAAGTTTGTATAAGTGTGTGTGTACGTGTTTAGGTTAAAAATCCATTTGTATATTAGTTTGAGCATAGTTTGTACGAAAGTAGGTGTAGTATTTAAAGACAAAGTTTTGAATACATATTTGCATAGAATTAGTAGAACGACAAAAAAGTACTCTTTTTGCAGAATGATGAAAACTCCACGTAGATTTTGGGAATTCCATCTCACAACTCATCCTTTTTTTTAATTGGATCTCCGCCATAAAGTTACGGAATACGCTCCCCAGATCCCATACGATTGGCTACTTATTTACCGTCTTTTAAAAGCATTCTACATAAAAACCCAAGGGGTTACCATATAGGTACTTTCCATCTGCTCAGTAGTGACTTTTGTAATTATAAATTTTTTATCGAATTTTGGAACCTAGCATTAATTGTGATTCATAATTCTTAATATTAGCTTTAAGATATTTTTTTTGATTCAGATGTTAGTTTGTTAAGTGTACATAATTGCTTATATTTTTTGTGAATTTAGTTATGTACTGTTTTCACTTTACCCTTTTTTTATTTTTACTTATAATCACCCGTTGCCTGCTTAATAATTTAAGTTATCTGATTGTTTATACACTATAAATGAAGCAGTGTTAATAAATAAATTTAATAAAAATAAAAGTCTGTTTTATCACTTAATATCAATAAAAAACATTCCTTTATTAAATATGCGAATAATGTCTCACGTAAGTCTTAAATCCGTCTCAAGGTAGGATGGAATTTTTTTGTTTCTTTGGCGTATAAATTATTCAAAGTACGCCGCACTTGTTTTGGTAATATATATTTTAATCGGCAATTAAAGTTATAAAATAAATATTTTGTTTATTCATCAGTCAGACGAAACATTTTTTGTTTTTTTTTTATGATTGATTAATACATTTATCGATTTAATAACTGTTCCGACTGTTCTACTTGTGTATAATGTCTTTATATTTTTTATCATTGATCATCAAGTCCATCCCTTAATCTGTAACTTTCGTATGTTTAACTGCCATATTTTGTTACTTAATATTGGTCAAAATACAACAAATAAAAGACAAAAAAGTTTTTAGTGAGAAGAGAACTCCACGTAAAGCTAAATTTTTAACCGCTTTCAACAAAGCTTATTCGATGTGTTAGCTTAGCTTGTTGTGTGTGTGTTTGTGTAAGAGCAGTGTTGGCCTAGTGGCTTCAGCGTGCGACTCACATACCTGAAGTCGTAGGTGCCATCCCCGGCTGTGCACCAATGGACTTTCTTTCTATGAGCGCATTTAACATTTGCTCGAACGGTGAAGGAAACCGTCATGTCTTAGACCCAAAAAGTCGACGGCGTGTGTCAGGCACTGGAGGCTGATCTCACCTACTTGCTACTTACTTGCTATTGGATATAAAAATGATCATGAAACCGATTCAGAAATCTGAGACAAGAAAAGAGGTTGTAGCGTCACTGATTTATTTTATTTTATTCGATGTGTTACTAGATTATTTCTTTGAATGCAAATATCGTATACGTAATGGAATAATTATTGTCGTCTACCTATCCACATAATAATTGAAGACTCGGAACTCGGAAGCATAACTGACTATTATGGACTGGGCACTGACTGACAAAAGATAGCCTTAACTTCATTTCTGTGTATTCATAAATGTATTGTCATTCAATAACAATTAATTCTCTTAGTATTAAACAACCAATTGTTATTTACTTTTTAGTATATTTTCTACTATTATATGTAGTTAATAGGTTTTTTGGATATACAGAACACATGCTACAACCTCGTTACACTGCTGGAATACGATGGTTAAGAAATTAAATCCTACACTTATTTTATTAAATTTTCAAACTCATTCTCACCTCACTTACTCATATTTCACCATGCCTCCTGCTGATAGAGTACAAGTCTTTGTTTTAAATTTATGTTATTATTATTATTACTTAATATGTCATGTGGAACATGGTGTAATGGTTGCAGCTCTTTACAAACGTTTTGTAAAAGAAACTATTAAAAAGAGTGGCGGAGAGTTTATTGCCAGTTCTTCTCTTCCGTTCTACGCCCTTGATTTGAGAACTGGCAGTAAATGTAAAATGAGAAGCATTAATATGTATTTCTTTATTGACGTTCATAAGTGTACATTGATTTTGTACCTATATGATTAAATGATTTTTGACTTTGACTTTGATTACTTTGAGACACTACTACTTAGATACCAAATAATGTAAAAACTGAATTTAGTATTACAAAACGATGAATCACTAAACATCAAGTTTCGCTGTTAACTCCTATTAAGACGAACGCCTTTTCTCATAAAAAGTTTAAAGAATTCTCGTCATCTAGACCATTACACTAACATCAGTGGAGGTATGCGAATCACCCGAGTGAATTCGAGATAGTGGGTGTAAAAAAATGTCCCTTTCTATTAAAGCGAGATCGGAATGTGATCGCGTAATTTGACGTCGGAAATACATCCTGTATTGCATCTTAATTTATGAGAATTATTTGTGTAATAGCTTTTGTATGATTACAAAATGTGCAAAACTGATAAGGGAGCGTTCAAGTATTACGTAACGCAATTTTTGGAGATTATTGACCCCCCTCCCCCATGTAACTCGCCGTAACGTTTTTCAGTACCCAAGTACAGTACTGTACCCAAGTATAGTAAAACGTTTCGTGACCACCTAGTGACTCTTCAGTTACTATTATGTGGTGTATGTCAAAAATAATATTAACAATAACGTGTAATTCAATCCCCGCCCCGCATCGTAACGTTTTACAAAATGAGTAAATTATAAATATAATAAATTAAGTTGTGCACTTTTTGTAAAGACAGATAAAAATAATACAAGAAATTTTATGGTATTTTTTTATTTTTCGATGCTTTATAATAAAGGGAAGAGTCAATGCAGATAGAATAAGTGACAAAATGCAATTTGTGACAAGTTTTGAGAACAAGTGCTTTGTGAAATATCTATAAAGTAGATGAGACAAATTGTTCACATTCTGTAAGGTTTGAAAATTAATACGCTTTATGTTATATAACTAATATAATTCTTATAAAACCTTTCCAAGAGAAACTGTTTTTTTCTGTTCAAAAACAAATTTTCTATACAATCAATGACTCCTACAAAAAGCCGGCGTTAACTTAAAATAATCCCAAAATATGTAATATAAGCTATATTTTTGCCTCAACTACCTTATACAAAGAGTTTGGTAGAATAATATTGCATTAGATATGTTTTAATTTTAAGACTTTTCTAATATTAATACTAATTAACCACTCACTAAGGTAATAAAACCTAGTGAATGGTAAAATAATCCTAGATTACACGAATAGAATTGATTTATTATCTATATAAACATACATTCTGACATTTTAAAATTAATTTTAACAACTATCCATATGATATATTTTTTACAGTAACGTGTAAATAACAAATTTAACAAAATAAAAATGATTTTCGCAACGAATTATACCGAATTTTCATGATACACTTTGGTAGAATTTTTGACTAAAACGAATGAAATCGTTATATTTAATTAATGCCAATCACATATAGCTAGTTTAGCCACGAAAGTTGCAAAAATATCATTTTATCTACAATATTGATTAATACCTATACTAAATGTTTAAAAGAATACTTTTCAGATTAAAACACAAAATTGTCATTTAAATTATAATAAAAAAAGACACCAAAATAGTTATAAATTATCTGAAATGTGTATATATTCTTTACTCCATTCCGTAAATGCATCGTAAGTATACTTTTGCAATTTCGTGGTTTTAAATGTCATTTACAATCTTAATGTACCTTATCTATTTACAAATTCGGAGTCTCCATAAGTAAATCTAGGAACAGAAATTTCGTATTTTTAACACGAATCTAATCTTACCTTATCGTTTTTGTACAAATAACATTAATACAAAGTAATATTAAATTAAAATCTATTGCTATCTATTCCAGAGAGTCATCATTACGTTTCCCTAGTTAGATAATATTTAAAATCTACCTCATTGCATGTTATCGACAAAGATGTCCTCCACTGAATAACGATTTCAACAAACATCGACAAATACCCTCACTTATTAATTGATTCTTGTCTTTTGCCGTTCTCTTATCATAGTAACTGTCATGTGTAATAGGACCTAGTTAATTCACTATTCGAAATGCTGATGCCACAAAGGCATCGGGTACATCGTTGGCTAGGTGGATATCGCAAGAGGAGGACGCGAAGCATGGGACGGGTGAGAAGAGTGTGGTGTGTGCGGCGAATCAGCTGTTGACCTCGCCCCAGGGGAACAGGTCACTTTACCCATAAACGACCTGATATCATCAAAGCAAGCGTCTTGCTCCGTATCTGCTGAACTAGGGGAATCACCGCCCTCAGCTTCGTGCTTCTTCAAATGCCTATCCAAGTTGGTTTGCTGGCCAAAGCACCGGTCACAAAGTGGACATCTGAACGGGCGCTCCTTGTTGTGTATGTTTCGGACGTGCCTCTGCAAATTCGATGAAATGGAGAACGACCTCTCGCAGTATTTACACTTGTACGGCTGCTCCCCTGTGTGTGTTCGTAGATGACGAGTGAGATTTGCACTTCGAGGGAATACTTTACCGCAGAATTTGCAGGCGTAGCGGTCGCGTAGCTTACCAGATCCGGCACTTAGCTCTCGAAACTTTGCGTAATTTGACTGCCTTTCTGGGCCATCAGTACCGAGAAGTGGGGATAAAAAATTAAATGGACTCGGAACATAAGGTGAGTGTGAATTCAGGATCGACTCGGATGGCTGAAAGGTAGGAAATCTAGGTCGGTACATGTCCATGAGACTGGTATTGTGTTGTGGGTGAACGGGCATCGGAAACGCCAGAGAGGGAGAGATTATTTGGGGAGACTCTTCTCGTTTGGGTTCTACTGCTTCTACGTCTACATCAGTGGTATCATTTTCAGGAGTCTTAGTGTCTCTTTCAAGAGGACTTTCTGCTGGGGAATATGATTTGATAGATGAGTTACGAAAGGAGCGATCATCATTTTCCTGTTCAGAATATTTTACGCTTTTTCTAGTTATTGATAAATCTAAGGGTTGGTCGTTTTGATCTTTTTTGGTGTCTTCCTCTTCCTCAAAATAATCTGCTTTCTTGTCAGTTCCTTTTATCGATTTTGATAAGTCAGTAGGTGACGGCGAAGATGACCTGGTTTCCATTATGTCAATATTGTTAATTTTTAGCGACAAATTATTTGGGCTTTTAATATTATCTCTGGAGAAGTTAAACGGGGCCAAGGATGATGATGAGGACATGGATGAATGCTTGGAGATTTCATCCGACTGTGATATGTGCTTTAGGAAAGGATTTTGGGGCTTAGGTGTTACTCGTTCATTTTCATCTTTTTTGATGACATCCACTTCATTTTCTTGCCTTTTCACTTCTTCAACTGAGGCTGAACTGTCGACACTTTTAACAGACATTCGCCCGTCTTGCTGTTGTTTTGCCACTAAATTAGCATTGTAGGCCATGTTTTGTTCCATGGCCAGCCTTGCTCCTTGCACATTGAATAGGAGAGGACTTAAGAATTCTGGAGGGCACGCAGCGGCTGCCGCAGAAAACAAAGCAGGATAGTGAGCAAATGTATTGTATGGAAGTGGCAATGTTGGCCTATACATCGGGAACGGATTGGTGTTATTTGGTGTATTCATGACGTTGGGTATTGGTGATATTTGCGGAAGGCCTTGAGAAAGCTGTCCTCGCATATTTACGTTGCCACCGGTAGCTGTGTCACAAAATCGCTTGTGTTTAGTCAGGGAAGCGTAGGATGTAAATGATTGGCCACATTTCTGGCACTCCACCAGGGCTCGACAGGCGACGTGCATTCGTTTGTGTCGACACAAGTTGGAGAACTGCGTGTAAGCCTGGAAAGAAGAAAAAAAGAGTTTAAGTTTCCTTGTTACTAAGAATATAATCATAATTATTTTTGGCACCATAAAAAGGTAGCATTTGACACGTTACCAAAATCAAAATAATGTAATTACCTTGAAGCAAACTTTGCACTGGAAAGGCTTGACACTGGAGTGAATGTGTGTGTGCTGCTTGAGGCCTGACGAAGTGGCGAAGGTCTTGCCACACTCAGGACAGGCGTGGCTGCGCGCACCGACGTGCTGGGCGCGGATGTGGCGCTGGAGGTTGGAAGGATCGGTAAATACCTGAAATATAGTCAGGTTTCGGAACGTGATATAATTTTTCATTTGAATTCACTTGGTGATAAATAACATCAGGTTTCGTAACGTGACTTATACGGTAGCGGAATTTGTCTTGTAATCTATTTTAAAGCAGGATTCGAACCTTTCAATATTTAGTAGGTAATTTCACTTAAATATAAAAACATTAGGCATCGTTCGTGTCATCTAAGTAAATCAAGTTCCTAAGCTAGAGCCTGATCAACGCGCTATGCATATTAATGAGGTTTTAATGGATGTGTAATAACTCTTACCTTAGGGCAGTTTTCGCACGGATATTTCCGTATGTCTGTGTGTGTTAGAGCTCGGTGACGCAGAAGTAACGGCCGAGAGCAGTAAGCTCGATTGCAAAGCTCACAATGGTATGCCGCTGCTGGCTGGGCGTGAGCTTGTATAAGATGGCGATCGAGTCTGAAATTAAATATTAAAAACTTATTAATACGTATATAAAGTGGGGAGGAAAATAATTAAATTAAACGTTCAATGATGAACTCTTTTTTTACAAATGATGATTCATATTTTATACTGTTTACAAGGCAATATACCTTTCAACATTTTACATCTTTAAATATCTAAAGAAAAAAGTTGTCCAACGGCTAGCACACCCTTTTATTGCATAGTATTACTAATATTTATCACGTCACTGAGTCACGTAAATAGAACTCTAGACTCAAGTGTTTAAGTATTTAAAGTCATTGTGTCTATTACTCTCACAATGTCAATGCAAATTATCAGTTCTATAACCTCTTCCGACATATGATGTATAGCATATATTATTTTCAAAAATTGAATCAAAGACTCCTTGACGCTAACTGGTTCAGTGCACGCAACCCTACATGCCGGAGGCTGCTCTTAATGTTACACCTGTCAAACCCCACATTACCGACTGCTCGACAATGTTAGGAATCCATTGACGCGTTACTTTCAAGTATAAAATTACCTCCAGTATTAATACTACCATCTACACTATGTGTAACGATTACTTCGTTTGCCATTGATAGGAGCGTTTTCACTCTCGACAAGCGGCCGCTGCCATATCTTTTAATTAATCTGCAGAATAAAATCTAAGTGGTACTACCGTCCATTGCGTATCCAACTTCACCGGTAATCAAAATAGTGAACGGGAAAGTGGTTATTTAATTTGAATCAATCTAAGCTAGACCATATTTGCAGCGATGTTTTCACGCATAATTAATGCAATAGAGACGTGTTCCATTAGCATGGTCTATCTTTTAATAATTTAGATGTTTACTTTATGTTTTACCGCGTGGAATATTTAGAATATCATTACATTTATGTTAATGTTTGCAACAAGGAATCGAATATAGTGAAAACAGTATTTTATTACAAGACTAAAAATTTGCGTACAACAGTTGACACATCAAGACTTAATTGTAATACGAGTATTGTGTTATTATCATTTTGTTACATATATTTATAGATGCTAATTATTTCAATTTAATTTGGTCATTATAATCTTGGTAAACTGTTGTACTTAATCTTTTGAAAGTAATATTTAAGTGATGTAACACACATCCGAAAGTTGCATTGTATCTGCGCTCCCGATCTTAACATGAATATTTTTATAAGCAAATAATATACATGACTCTATTATTGTGTATTGTGTGGCTCCTAATTGCTTTTATAAAGATTTAATGAAAGATGGTTAAGAAAGTTTGAAAGGAAATCTAAAAGTTTATTTTTGGGTTAAATATTAAGTTTTTAAAGTTATTATTTGTTAAGTTACAATTCACGTATTACCACTTCCTTTATGTCTAAACCACATCACTTTTCATATAACTAAATGAAGAGTAAACCGTAGCTAAGCAGGCTATGAGAAATGTGTGTCTGAAGTCCCGTAACAGCCAAAGATTCATTGAATAGCTAGTCAATAATTCGAAATAAGTATTTAATAAAAAATTGCCAGGGACTCTATCTCCGAATTTTAAACTTATAGAAGCGACTCACATAATTTTGTTTGCAAAGGGTTAATATGAAAGCCGTATCTATATTGGATCTCCGGTTGTCGTGTTCTATGCAAATAACAGAAGTTTCAGAAGTATAAGATCTTGATCATAGAAAACGAGCAACGTGTTCGCGGATTGATAACATCCAATGAACAACTTTCATTCCGCTTGGAATCATTTAACTCCACCCACATACGCCACTGAGGTCTGATGTGGCTGTAAGATGCTGCTGAATTAATCTTACTCATATTACATGGGTTTAAAAAGCGTTACGAAATACAATAACTCCTAACCTCCTGCTGATAGAGGACAAATCTTTGTTTTTAATTTATTTTATTATTATTAATTAACTATTAATTACTTAAGATGTCATTTGGAAAATGGTTTAATGGTTGCTAATCTAACTAAATCTAATTCGGCTTAGAGTCCTTCAAGAAAAGAGTGTACAAGTTCTCAAAAAAAAGGCAACGCATTCGTGCGCCCTCTGGCATTGAGTGTCACATAACATCAAGTGAGCCCCGTTATATAAAAAATAGCAATGGAATGTTTTATTTAGACCACATGGGGGCAATTCAAAAATTATTTGGAATTTGAATTTCCGTTGTTCAATATTTTGAAAATTTACTTACTGTGTTTCGTTGACAATTTCCTAGTAATTTCTTCTCATAGCTATAATTTAAGTCCATTAAGTGAACAATTAATTTTTTTAGTAATTTCAGCATATCTTACTACTTTCGATGTTGGTAAATTATGTTTAAAGCGCAATTTTACCCGCCTAACGCTCTAATGATGCACTACCGACATAAGTGCTTACATTTTAATAACAATCTATTGTAGAAGCCACCTGCCGACTGGCAATTTCTATTTGTTATTCAGATTAGTTTTATTACAAGTACGATCTGATGTAGGAATTAATAGGTTTCGTTTCTTGATATTGCGGAAGATATCCGAGTTGATTTTTATTATTAACAATTTAAAGAAGTGTTGGTCTAGTGGTTTCAACGTGCGACTCTCATTCCTGGGTTAGGTTCGAAGTTCGCATCCTGGCTGTGTTCTTATGTGCGCATTTGCCACCCGCTCGTACGGTGAAGGAAAACATCGTAGGAAAGTGATAATCATCAATCTAATCAGCTGTTTAATTATAAGTGCTTGTCACATTAAAAAAAGGGGTGCGTGTACTTATGTACGCGCGTAAGAAGTACTACTTCTTTGGCATTATTAAAAACAGTTTTTGATTGCATGCAAATAATTAATTACAATTAAATAATCTAAGACTGGAAAAGGAGTCATTATAGTCAATAAAGTTCAGTTTACATTTGAAAAATTAAATAAATAAATATTTATTATTATTCGAATGTTGTTTTTAAATTATGTCCAATGCTGTAGTATCTTCCGTGGGCAACTTCATTCTGTTAATTTTATGTCACGGTGCGCGCGCATCGTAAAATTTCACTCTCATCAATTTTTCATAACGCGCCTAAAGAAGTATAACTTCAAAAATTGTATATTGTGGTTGTTTTACCAATGTATCAGTGTGCCGAGCGTTGACAAGCTTTTATCAATAATTTTTTTTTTTATTATTAAAATAAGCATAAAGTACATAAAATGCTATTTCTTTTGTCACCAGTAGTCGGTGTCTTATCTCCATAACTCAAGAGAAGCATCATTGATCAGAATCTTTTGATCACGCGCGCCAGATTCATCAATCAAAATTATTGTATGTAAATTAATGTAACGGACATTTTACGATCTGACTAGTTAGTACTACGACATTGTCTTGGAACTAGGACAAACAAGTACATAATGCTAGCAATTAGCGGTAATAGCGGCTTTTTAACTTTATTACGTCCAATGAACTGGAAGGCATGACTTAGATCACTTAGGGCTGATAAGGCTTCAGTAATACCTAACAATGATTTCCTTTGCCGACCGAGTACGTGTTGTAACATAGAAAAATCGGTGCACTGCTGAGGTTCAAACGAAATTTCGCATCCTTAACCACGTGTCGATAAAAAATATTTATGTCATTTAAAAGAAAATATTTGGAAAATTTTGGATGAAAATACCAAAAGTACCTCCATGAATTTTTAGTTCATTTTTCCAAGAGCACTTCAACCTTTCAGATTATAGCGCGCTCATATTTGACTCGTGTTAATTTCTAATAGGTGGCAACGTTTTGTGCCTGACACACACCGTTTTTTCATGCGCACATCGAAAGTTCATTGGTGCATTGCCGGACATCGAACCAACGACCCCAGGATGAGGCACTAGGCCAACACTGCTCTTGTTTAGTGTTGTAAAAAAGTCGAAGTCGAAATCACACTTAAATGTTAAAAAGTATTATATAATGCGGCCTATAATTTTGATCCTTTACTGTCACATCAGATCGCTTATCAAACATGACAGATTGCGAGATGCTAGTGATTACGACGCTCAAAGTAAAAGCGGAATGCGAACTGCATTGTAATGGCTAGTTTAGGTATAATTAGAATCTTGAAATACGTTTATTATATAATTCATACAAATAATGCAGCCTGTATTGAAGTAAGTTAGAAGATTAATAGAAACTTCTCAAAATATAAAAATGTTCGTTTGACTCGAGAATGGCAGGACGGATTTGGCTAATTATGTAATTGAAAGATTTGTGGCAGTTCAGGGAACGTTTAAACTAATTAAAAAGTAAAGAAAATATTAAAAACGGCAATTGAATTTGTGAATAAAAACTAGCTGGGAAATGTTTGATGTCTTTTGTTTTATTAGAAGTTAAAAATTATCACTACGTTGTCATATATTTATGATTTCAGAAATTTGTATTTTATAGTTTTAAAAGTTTTGTTTTAAGTTTTGTCTCATATATATATACGTAGGTGATACGAAGTCCACCGGGTCATCTAGTGATTTATAAAATCAAAATACGTTGTTTAAAAGTCGAATAAATTTCTCTGATTAAACGTGTTCAATAACACTCCATAATTATACCAATATATTTTTAGTCATTATCAGAAGGTACAAGTTAAAAGTTACCGTAACCGACGAGTATGCAATGTCATAAAGAAAAGCAAGTTACGTCAGGGCCGTATAAAGTGGAGATCCGTTGTCTCTGCCCATTGCTTTGGAAAAAAGGCGTGAATATAATAAATAATAAATACCTATACAAGAAAACAAAAAACCGTTCGTCGAAAAATTTAAATTGATTTTAGTAAACTATTTAATAGAGATGTGATAGCGAAGATATGTGAACCGTGCATGTCGATAATCTAGAATCCTTGCATTATTAACGAAGTACGATGTCGCTTCAATAGAATATGATGACACGCGAAGCGATATCACAAAACAAATCAATGATTTTTCGTTGTTTCGTGACAAACCTGTTTTCTCATTACGATTTCAATCGTGCATTATTTTCTTATTTTTGACAAGGCTTTACCGTCACCGTGGCTAAATGGTACACATAAAACAATATTTCCAGTCGGTAGCCACAAAAAAGTTCTTCAATTATTTGCCAATAAAAAAATATTAATCTTCCGCAAGCCATATTGGCTTAGTAGGAAATCGAACCATCTTTATACTTTCTCATTTACAAAATGGTGCTTAGCTACTTTTACCATATTGCCAGGACATAACCAAATAGTCTTGGCAAGTTGGTAATGGTAGGTAGGAGTTATGGCAGGAGAAGTCGTTGTTGATCATCTAAAAAAATTATGGGTCTCAAGGTGAGGATATAATTCTGTGGAGGCAGGAAGTCGATGTCGAGCTTTTCAAGACAAGCACGACCTTCAATAATTGAAGTTTTGAAGGATATCTTTTCTAATGAATTAAAAAAATGTTAACACGACTTTAAAATACGATTTTTGACATTCGACGCCTCCTGCATCTTAACTATATTGATATTTTTAGTAAAAACATAACAGCTGGTCTTTGAAACTTCTCAGTTTATAGAACTTTTTGAATTGGCAAATAATTTGACAGATAGCAGACATTCTTCAAATAAATTGTAAAGCAATTCTATTCCATTACAGCTTGTAATTACACACCTTAAGATGTCGAAAGCGTGAGGAATTTAAGAGATGTTGCGACGTCGCGTGCCACCGTCGCAAGCAACAAATCATCGACGAGGCTTATCGAATGGGTACATCTCTAGCCATCGGACTTTAGAACTAAATTCATTTCTCGCTGACCTTACGACATTTTATATTGTTAAATAACTATAATTAGCTACGAGGCATTATGAGCTTTGATTGCTATATCAAACGCTATTCATCTTAAGAATTGCATAAGATTTTGCCCTAAATATGTAAAACGAATTTCTATCACCTAGACAAAATGACTCGTTAGTACTGTTTGTCATTTTTTTATAGAACAGGGTGCAAACGGATAGGAGGCTCACCTGATGTGAAGTGAGACCACCACCCATGGACACTCTCAATGCCAGAGGGCTCGCGAGTGCGATGCCGGCATTTTAAGAATTGGAACGCTCTTTTCTTGAAGGACCCTAAGTCGAATTGGTTCGGAAATACTTCAGTGGGCAGCTGGTTCCACATAGTGGTGGTGCGCGGCAAAAACTGCCTTAAAACACGCACAGTTGTGGAACGACGGACGACGAGGTGATACGGGTGGAATTTCGAATTCGGCCTAATTTTCAGCCTTTTTGAATTTTTTTATGTATCGATGAAGGATAATAATTTATTTAATTTACAAGTCTTTTAAATAGACACAGTTCCTTTCAGTATATTTTTTAAAGAATATAAATATGTACTCACGCGTCGATATTTGGAAAGGGTGCGTCGCAGTGGGAGCACCTCGGTTCTGTATCTTCTCTCTCCTCGTCTTCAGTCAGCGCTTGGGAGCCGCTGGATGAATTAACACTAGAGCCTTCACGACCTGAAATTGAAAATATATTACGTCAAAAAAAGTTCCTGTTAACAACGTTGATTTTATTAAAGTTTAAATGATTCTTTGGTGTTAAAATTTTCAATTTTGAAGATCATGCGCACACGTCACGCAAAAACAACACATCCTGTGACATTTGTAAGTTGATCTCATATTACGAACAAATTTCATAATCGTTGCACCAGAATAAAAACACTTTAATAGTAGCATAGTAAAAAATATTACGATACAAAATTTATGATTCAATAAATTTTAAAATAAAAATATCGTTTTGTATCTTACAATTCTCAGGATGGTATAATGATAGCACGGATTCACCAGGTACCGAGTTCAAAAGTCAAGCGGTTACTATTTGATGTCAACACAATACAAGTGGTGAATTATGCCACCCCCACCCCACCTGAGGGTTAAAAACTTGACCCACTCGATTTAGAATCACCAATGCGTGACATACAATATGACTTTAGTTTACGCGATTTCCTTTCTATGAACTATAATGTTGATTTTTAATCACAAAATTGCTTTCTTGGACATAATTATCCAACCCCAAGTAAAAGCCCGAAAATCTAGTTCTAACTAAAGCACTTATTGGTCTAAGCCTGAGCAACTGGAGAGAAAAGTTTTGGTTAAAATACTGCAATACCACTTATTTATTTTTTATGATTACGAATTAATTCTAATTTGTAATCTAACAATAGAAGTCTTAGTAAGTAGAAAAAGTTGGTGAATATAGAAATTTAATTGATTTGATAATAAATAATCTGTATTGTATCGTATGCTAAACAAATAAATCTGAATGTAATTACTAGCTATAGTATAATAATAATTTATTTGAAAACATATTTATGGTACAAAAATATTAATTAATATGTTCAAGATGTGTGCATCAAGGGATGTCCTAACAACAGGTTATCACGGTGTATCTGTGTAATTTGGAATAATAATAAATAAGTAAAAACATAATTTTCTCGTTCTATACACCCAAAATTATTTAGATAAGGTACCTACCCTAAGCGTTCTTGGAACCTGTATAATTCTTCGCACGAAATGAACATATAAAACAAATAGCAAAAGCCCTTGGTTTTTATAGAACTAAAAGCTCGCGGGCTTTCCCGTTTCTCAACTTTTCGAAATTGGAAGGGCTCAAGCTTTTTTAAAAAGCTCTGGGCTTTTCCGCTTTATAAGTTCGCGTTTACATTCCTGTAATATGAACTTTTCTGATGAACTATCAGTAATACTTTCTGTTGTAACACAACAATGAGCAGTCGTTTTCTTAAGTAATGTAAAGAACCTATCCTATAAAGTCTATCGTTCCTAAGCGTTTTAAGGCAGTTTTTGCCGCGCACCACAACTATGTGGAGCTTCCCACTGAAGTATTTCCGAACCAATTCGACTTAGCGTCCTTCAAGAAAAGAGCGTACCAATTCTTAAATGGCCGGACACTCGCAAGCCCTCTGGTAATGGTGTCCGTGGGCGGCGGTATCACTTAACAGTTGAGTCGTTGAAAGAGTTTACATAAAAAAATGGACAAAACGAAAAGAACTTAAGGTCACTTTAATGACCTCTTGTTCCTACTCGAAATTGTTGCTTATAGATATTCAAACTCGAGACCACAGAGTTAACCGACACTGCTCTTGTTTGATCATAATAGGCCTAAGCTCACAAAGGCATATTCTAAATAATATGATTCAACTGTTATAGTTTCCCAAAACTAACCATCTGACAGTACGTTTGTATGTACGTTAAGTTTTCCCACGACCGCCAAATGGCGTAAACTGACAGCGTGACGGTGACTTACCGATCTTTTAAATTACATAAGTGACCCCCGCACTTGCTCACCTGTTGTTTCTCGCGGCTTAAACAGCCCTTAATTATTTATATTAACGATGTATGTACCGTTGCCGTTATAAGATGACATATTATTTTTATGTTGATTTACGGAAGCTCTGATTTTAAATACGGTTTTATATAAAATGTGTCGCTACTAGCATAAGTATTGTTTATATACATTTGAAAAAAAAGTAACTTAATTTTTAATATTTATTTAGAAGTTTTTTTTTTAATAACAAGCAAATGGGCATAGACACTCAAATCGCCAGAGGGCTCGCAAGTGCGTTGCCGGTGGCCGGTAAAAGTTATAATTACATATTCACCATTATATATACCATAAGAGCAGTGTTGGCCTAGTGGCTTCAGCGTGCGACTCTCATCCTTGACGTCGTAGGTACGATCCCCGTCTGTGCACCAATGGACTTGCTTTCTATGTGCGCATTTAACATTTGCTCGAACGGTGAAGGAAAACATCGTGAGGAAACCGACAAGTCTTAGACCCAAAAAGTCGACGACGTGTATCAGGCACTGGTGGCTGATGACCAAGTAGGTAGGCCCATAAAATTTATAAATGATCATGAAACAGGTTTAGAAATCTGAGATTAAGACCTAAAGAGGTTGTAGCGCCACTGATTTTTATATATATATATATATACCATGCCTATGTATGAGATGTCTATAAAGAAAATCCATTGGTGAAAAACTAGAATCCAAACTCCTGATGACATCAGATTCTTTTTAATTAATACAAATTCGTTATTCAACATTTGAACAATACTAAAATTACAGCGGAAAACCTTTAAAGTTTAAACGTACTATCGAGGCAGAAGTTCCTATTAGCCTAAGAATGTTTGAATAATACAATGGGCATCGCGATCTCATTTCCTATTAGAAATAACCCTGCGTGCGCTCGCGGCTACTTTCTGACGCATCAGGTGCGACCTGACTTACCGTTACACCCCGCGGTGCGAACGGGCCCTTACCGGCATTGTCCGTTTGCGCAGGATGCTGATAAAACGCAGATTTGAATTCATTATAATTTATTACCGTTGCGTATACTGGGTCATAATTTTCATATAGGTTATCAGGGAATATGAAACTTGATTTGTAATTCACTACGTTAGATTTATCTCCAAAATAAGCATGACTGGAATAAATTTTTATCTATGGTTTTATAAAAATTGTTTAATTTCGCGTTTCATCTAGATAAGCAGTCTAATCTGTTAACAAAAGTCCCGTTGCAGATTTAACCCTTCACTGGGGGCGGGAATATTAAATTGAAATATTTCTATTTTATTGTCCGTAATATTTATTTGATTGTAAAATAAATATGCGATGTGGGACGCCGAGCGATTGTGTACGGTTTAATGGGGTGTGTGGGTATTGTTGGTTAATTTTTTGATTAATCATTCTATATTTGAGGGATCGTTGCGATTATGTCTTTACATTCTATTCTATGTTCGGAGGCGACAGTGCCAATTTGAAATATGTTTTATTATTAATTTATTTCTAATGTTAAAATTATTAAACGTTAATTATATTTATTTATATAATACTCGAGATTGAATGATGTACAATTTTTAATATTAAATCTAAATATCTTAAAATTTGTAACATTTAAAGTTTTTTTTTGTTATTGGGCTTTCTGTTCTTGGGCGTCTATATAAAATATGACTTAAATTATGGGTTATCAGATTGCGAAAAATAATGGTCCTGATAACGGCTTCTGTTCAATAAAGGCGCGTGCGCAACGGACAAAGCAACGTCATCAATTTTAATCTGACAATTGCGCGATGACAAATGTCAACGCGACACTCATTCATTATACGCATGAGCGCACGCGGCCAATATGAAAAAAGCGCGGCTAATAAAGGGTTGACTCGGTATTATTATTGCGTTTGACAGACAGATTATAATAATTTTATTCATATTTTACATCTATATTAATCCCTAAAGGGCTTAAAAACGAGATATTTGAAAATTAATCTCGTTTTATTATTTAAATGTGTATATTCTGTTTACTATATCAACACTGTTATTTTTTGAATTTAGAAAATCTTGAAGTCACCAAAAACAAAATGCATATTTATCATAATATATAATAATAAATTACGCGTCACGTTGTGTGTCTATGAACTCAGAAACTACTTTTTAAATTCTATCAAATTTGCACACCGTGTGCAGATTGATCTAATTTAAAAGAGAGGATAGGTTACATATATATATAATTCTATTGTACGTGTGTATGTCACTGAACTCCTCTTAAACGGCTGGACCGATTGATTGATTACCGATTGAATTTTTTTTTTTTTAATAAAACAAAATACCTCAAATGTTTTGAAAACAGAAACAAATTGTATCGGAAAATAAAATTATTTATGCTTATATTTATATTATATATAATTCGTTAAACACACAAATTATCCTAGATCAAAATTAGCCAAACCGGTCCGGCCGTTCTCGACTTTTAGCGAAACAAAGGAAAAGCAATTCATTTTATATATATTTTCTTTGCATCTAAGCATATCAATCAAATCCAAAATAATATAATAATAAATAGTAATGAATACTTCTACGCAACTTATGTGCCATCATATCATTAATCCTTTCGAAGCGTTATCGAAATTAATATGAATGAAAGAATCTCACGATAACTCCCATCAATCATGTCTTACGCAAGGCCCGGAGCATTATAACAAATGCTTGAATGGAGCGACTGCAAATCGATTCTAATTAGGGATAACATTTGAGAGTCACTGTCGAGTGCAACAGCTGATGATAATGTGGGTGGGTTCTGATAAATAGCTTTTGTCTGAAAGCTTACGCTTATATGGAATATACGTATATGTACATACATCAAGTATTATATAAACAACAATAATTATCTTATAAACTTGTAAACGCCATTGCGCTAGCTAGAACAATACCATTTTTAGGCGTAATAGGAAGAATTGAAAAAGTATTTCAATACAGGATTGCAGACTCTAGAGAAGGCCTTTGTGGTAACTCAATCAATCAATTTAATCATATCTATGTATGCAATATAAATTATAGCATGGGCTTCAGATATCTGTATCTGTTTCATGATCATTTGTCAATCTAATAGGCAAGTAGGTGATCAGCCTCCTGTGCCTGACACTAGCCGTTGACTTTTTGGGTCTATGGCACGATGTTTTCCTATGCGCAGATAGAAAGAAAGTCTATTGGTACACAGCCGGGGATCGAATCTACGACTTCAGGGATGAAAGTCACTCGGTGAAACCACTAAGCCAACATTGCTCTTTGTATGTATGGATATGGTATGTAAATTATATAAACCAGACATAGTAAGAATGCATACTAGTGACTGCAGATATCCGAATTATCTGCATTGATTGCGCGTTATCATACAATCTAAAGCAA
This sequence comes from Pieris macdunnoughi, assembly GCA_905332375.1. NCBI lineage: Eukaryota > Metazoa > Arthropoda > Insecta > Lepidoptera > Pieridae > Pieris > Pieris macdunnoughi. The sequence goes on from CAJOBZ010000026.1 coordinate 3,987,206, forward strand.
AATAGATCAAGACCACCTTGGCTAAATTCACGAATTGTATCCTCACAATTACCTTAGAATGTAGCCGCACCTTGTACTATGAGTCATTACCCTAACAAACCAGAAAATAGACACTCTAGTGGATAATTTTATAAACAGAACGGTAATTACGTGCAATTGGGATCGCATAAATCACGCAGAACGCGACGCCAGCGGAAGTTGCGCCGGAAGTTCTGAAGACCCTTGTAAATATGGTTTTGTACTGGATGTGACTGCTACTGGCTGAATAAATTTAAATTTCGAATCCACTTTGTTTCAAATTTTCGAGTCGGTTTTATAAATCCTTGAAGTTAAAATAGAATTTTTTAAAGTTAAATTAAAATGCATCGTTTCAAAAGCTTTTTTTATGTTTCATAAGTGTGACTGTGTATTTAATGGAACATATTTTACGTAGCTTTATACACTAACATTAGTTTTATCATATTTATTTAGTATAGGAGAGTGGAAGTGACAAAATATTGATGTAAAACATCTTTAACGGACATCAATCATCAACCTTGTATATGGTTGTATTAAAGAAGGTTTTAAAATCGCTTGTCAATAGACAATAACTCGCTAGACAATACATTGAATAGCTATTAAAGACTGGTACGTGTGAAATAATTCGGGCACTTAGAGCTATTTTAGTTAGCAAAATTCAAGGCAAGAGACGGGCTGGTGGAAGAAAGAAGTGGTTGCGTAACGTAAGAGAGTGACCGGCATCACATCCGCGCTGGAGTTTTGACTAGCGCAAGATACCCGGCAATTCAAGTTGTTAACAGCAGTAACAAAGTAGCAACGGAAGAAGAAGTAATCCTAATAGCTTGAATATCATTTAAGTTCTGAAGTTGTTCCTTTAACCTTTGGATTTTTATTATTATTTAGCAATAAGGCGTATCCAGTGATAAATAATGATTGTGGACCCCACCGTTAATATGGCATATGCGTGATTTTTCACGACGTGCGTCGTACGTTGCGATTTATCTAAATTAAATATCGTATGCGCGTGCCACCCGCCCTGTGATTTTTGTTCTACAGTATGAGCCTTCATTACTTTGATAAAAATACTTGATTGTGTATGAGAGACATGGGAAAAAGTTGTTTATAATTTGCCAAGCTTTTTGACAGTTTTGGCGGTTGTTTTTTGTTGTAAAATGGGCTTCGATAACGGCACATATTTTCTTCAGGCGTTCTTCCTATGTGCGCATTTATCTTTTATCAACGGTGAAGGAAAAGTTAGTGAGGGAACCGGCTTGCCTTAGACCCGAGTCGACGGCGTGTGGCACAGAAGGCTGATCGCCTACTCGCCTATTAGATTGGTAAATGATCATCTAACAGATACCGAAACCTGAAGCCCAGACCTAAAAAGTTTGTAGCGCCGCTGATTTTTTTAAATAATTGTTTTTATTTCAGTTTATTTAAAATTTATAAAGGCTCAGAAGTTAACGTTATAATGATTTCCGGCAAAACAATATTGTTTCGGCACAGAAGGCTCTTGCTTTAAAATTTATCAATAACTCAGAAATATAACTAATACATAAGAAAGGTTATTATTCATTTGAATTCAACCTGTATATGTTGTTCGAACACACAGGGTGCTAGTCACACGTCGAGGGCAGGTGACTCCAATTAACTGCTGGTGAGAGTCAACCTACCATGACACTGATTGTCATATATTCTGATTTTATTTACGTGAATTATTTATATATGTTATATGACCAAGGAGTAATTATTACCAATTATGTTAGTACATATATTTATTAGTCTTCATACATAAAAGAACTCAGAGACGTTATATAATCGCTTCAGAAATGATCATACAAGCTATAAATATTACGCTAAAATTGCTTAGTAATTAATATTAAGTAATTTAATTAAATAGCCAAAATGTATAAACTTTGACTGTTTATTTACTATATACATATAAAATATATTACCAGAAATGAAGCTCTGGCTTTGTTGGACTCATTTGAATGGATTTTTTTAACGCTCGGCACACTGATACATTGGTAAAGTAACCACAAAATACAATTTTTTATGTGACAAACACTTTAGGCAAACATACACGAAAAGGTAATACAAATTTTAATCAAAACAATTAAAATTACAAAATAATTCATATAAGATTCAACTTACCCCCAGCGGATAAAACGTCTTGCAAAGGCAGAGGTGTCCTTGGGCCTAGAAGGAGTTCCTGGCCTGATGGGATGTCACGTGTTACTTTGTACCATATCTGGAACATTTATTCGATCATTTAAGTATATAAAAACTTTGTGTTTCTAAACGTGTACGTCCAATCGTTCGTTTGCAAAATGGAGTTTATTTATTCAAATCAAATCAAATCAAAATACGTTTATTCAATTTAGATGCTTCTTAGAGCATGCTTATGAATGTCAACAACGTTTACAAAATTCACGAAAGAGCAAGACTACGCCATCCGTTCGCAAAACTACCAGGAGGCCTTGTTCTGAGAAGAACGGGCAAGAAACTCAGCAAGTTTGCCCTCCCTTTACATTACAATTATTCAAAGGAAAATGTCATAAAGGATTAAATTGTAAATGTATTAAATTACTAGCTGGCCTGGCGAACATCGTACCGCCTAACAGTCTATTCTTTATTTTTTTTTAATACTTATTCTGCTATTCGGGACACCGGTCTAGCTAGTAAGATAAAAAAGAAAGTTGATAAGACAACAAATACATTATGTCAAAAATAAAAATTTTCCTTCCCGGAACCTCTCCACTAACATTTGAACTCTATGATATGGTATTAAAGTTCAAATTGACTTTTAAGTATTATTACGAATATTTTGTATGGGAATATAGAAAAGTTGTTTTTAGACTTTATCACTCATTTTTTTTAAATTTGTCTCTCCGTAAGAACCATCCTCGTAATTCAAGGAATATTATTAAAAAAAATCAGACAAATCGGTCTAGCCGTTTTCATGTAATGTCGTGACAACGGAAAACGGGTTTCATTTTTATATAATACTAGCTGATCCGGCAAACGTCGTTTTGCCATGTATATCATTTATAATAAAAAATAGGGGTTGATCGTAAAGGGGTGAAAATTAGGGGTTGTATGTATTTTTTAATGCTGTATCATAAAAAAAATACCTAAAAATAAAAAATTAAAAATTTAGGGGTGGACTACCCTTAACGTTTAGGGGATGAAAAATATATGTTGTCCGATTCTCAGACATACCCAATATGCACAGAAAATTTCATGAGAATCGGTCAAGCCGTTTCGGAGGAGTTTAACTACAAACACCGCGACACGAGAATTTTATATATTAGATATAGATATAGATTTATAGATAATATATGGTGTTTTTGAATTATCTATGACCAAACATAGATAGTTTTGCGGTCTGATCGTATGTAAGTAATTTATTGTTATACATTTAAGCTATTCAGGAATAGTTGCACAACGTCGAATAAAAATTAAAAAAAAAACTTTAAATAATTATCATTAGGTACCAACATTTGTTTCGATTGAATCATACTTTTAATATTACATAAAGTTCCCAGACATATAGGGCAAATATCAAATAGCATTTAACCTGAAGGGGCCTGAGTGACTCTAATCATCACATCTGTTCACTCCCCTCTGACCGGAAGTGGGTCACAGTTGTTCGAGGGAACACCGATTTTCAGCCACCGGAACTTGCCAACGTTCCACATTCAAATTTTATTGGGGTAGTGAGAAACGCGGTTTTAATGAGGGTTGTGATTCGTTTAATTGTTCTAAACTTGAATTATTATAATTATTGTTCGGCGTGGAATAATTGCAGTAGTTTTTGTGTGCCTTGTCTTGATACTAGACGCATGTTGTAGCTTACAATATATTGTTTTCTTACAAATAATTTAAATTTCTTTCTAAATATTTACGATGTTATAATAAAAATACATAAGTTTGAAAGAAGCAGAAGGTCACCTTAAAATTCAATAAATAACTGTAAAACAGACTTTCAAATTAGTCGGGGGCATGGGGCTTTGGCCGTTACAAAGTTTCATCCAACTCATTAATTGACTAATGAAGTTATTAAAAAGATTTAAAATAAAACATACTTGTCCTGCCAATAGAAGATGCTGCACATTGACATCATGCGAATAATTCGATGACCGGACGAATTTGAGCCAATTTGATTTATCTGCTGTCCCATCCAACCAGCCACGAACACCATTTTTACCAAGAACCTGAAAAAGCATAGAATTTAAAATAAGAACCCATTCTTAGATTAAAATAAAAACTTTTTATTTTCAAGGAAACCGCCATCTAGTGTAATATATCAGAACTAAGATAAGTTTAAGGAATGTACGAACTAAGTTGGTTGCTAGCTATCATTTCTTTTTTGTTCTATCTAAAACATGTACTATTAAATGACAACTGCATTGTAATAAATATCAAATAATAAATCAGTACTAGTATTATAAGAAAATTATAATAATGTAAAATTTATTTCTGAATGAGCGCCATCTATATATTGACGTTAATACAATTACTTTTGCGGCTGTCTAATAGATGGCGATATTAGTCCACGCCAAGATTGTCGGACAGTCACAGCTTGTACATTTATCACTTCACCCTTGATAATTTAATTTCATAGGCCTGCGATTATTTATTACGATTTTATCACTCAAAATTTATACAAAGCGGACTTAGTTTGAACAAGTTTTTTAATTAAAGAATTTTTTATTTATATATAAGAATCGTATGTTTTTGTTTTCATAAAATTTGCGCAGTCATTAATTATCAATTACAAACACATCATAAATATGGAGGAAGAAAGAATTTCTTCAGGGCTGAGACGAAATATGTGTCGTAAGTAAATTTCCGTAACGTAATGGGGCATGGGATCGACCCATTACAATATACATGATCTCTTTATTTAGACATGCATTAAAAATCCACAAGCATGACATTAAAAAACTTAAGGCGACTATATATATTATTAATAACATATGATATTATCAATTTAAAGGTTTAAATAGAAAACAAACACCAAAAACGAATTATAGGCCTAGTACCCATAACACAAGCTTCACTAGCTTAGCATGGGACTAGGTCAATTGGTGTGAATTGTCCAATCCAATGTCCAGTCCAATAGGTATAGAAGGTGCAGGCGCTAGGTACCATGCTATATGTGAATTTTTAAATATTCATAAATTTCTCAGAATACAACCAATGTGGTTTATGCTAACGTTCATTCATTCTTATTCCATTTTTAAAGTCTTGAAGTATAACAAAACGAACTTACCAACTCCTCAAATTACAGATAAACGTAAGTAAAACAAGGGTTCAAACCCACAATTTACAACAGACACTTCATATGCATACAGCAAACCGAGTATTAAATATAATTTTACATATTCAAGGAATAATAATGCTTGTTGTAAAGTAATTGGGGCTGTTATCGCATATTTTATTTCGATTGAGTCATAATACAATAATAGGCTGTATTTTTGTATTAGAGGGGTTTGTGTTTACGTAATGTTCAATTGATCTATTGCTTTGGTGAATATAGTGGCTTTTGGTCAATTGGTTTCGTAACTCCAAACCATCGCAAGCCACCGCTCATTATATCGCAGTAGTACAAAAATGTTTTCAGTTTATATTTGATAAATGTTTTATTTGATTCGATACAGATTGCGTTTCGTGCGTAAGTATAGTTTGTTATTTAAAACATAAGAGTAGGTAATTAAGTATTAGTTTGGGGTGGACTGCTAAATTGGTGAAAAATGCTAAATGGATAAATATCTTAGGTAGCATCTGGTTAATATATGAATTAGAGTTAAAAAAAATAAGACCAGCAGCGCATTGTCTGAAGGACAGTGCCTGCACGAGTCAAGGCTATAAATTTTGCTCAGTCAGGCTTTCTTAGTTTTATAAACGTGGCGATTTCCTAAATCGTCGGAGTTACGCCCCGAGAGTATAGCCAGACGTACGCACTCTTTTCAACCGTTACATTCGTTACATAGCCATTACACATTTCATTATTACGCTTACATTCTATTGTTGTACGCGAGTGGTTAATATAGAGTAAAACTAAAATCTTCTATTTTATAAAAAAATATATAAATCTTTTATTTAAGGCACCCCGATGACCCGGGAACCATACAGTGTCTTTGTGGTAAGCGCTATCTTCGTTATTCACCTATCTCATAAGTTTCTTTATCCGTCTTAATTACGTCTTAAAGAATGAATGAAAAATTTACCAACACAATACCAATTTGTTAACACTTAAACGATAACTGATAAGACATAACTAATGACAAATTGAATTCACGAGGCGTAAAATTAAATCTCGATCCCCAACACTGAAAATTACTCGAAAAATAAAAAGCATCTGTTACACAATAAAGATATCATAACAAGTAAGGTATTAATCAAAGGTTGGGAAACCCTCCTTACGCGTCAACGGCAAGCCTTTACGCAGCATTTATCACGTTATTAAAACTACGTCGGGTGTAGTAAAAAAGATAATTATCTTAGAACCCTCGTCTTGGGTAGGGCTGGGCTTACGGAGATTCGAATTTTGAATTCGGTTGACCCGACAAGTGCCACACTTAAGTAGGTACCAACAGAATTATGTTTAAACGTTGTGTTCGAGTTATGAATTGTTTAGTAAAAAATAGTACTTCTAATATCTACTAAACATTTTTCAGCATTTTTAATTGGTTTTTATAACTGAGAATTCGAATTTTGAATTTTGATCTTTGCGTCTCTGTCGACAAGTGTCTAACAGTTTTACCAATAAAATTATATGTTAAGTTGTGTTCGAATATATAATTAATTTGATAGGATAGAATTGTTTAGTAAAAAATTGTAATTTTAATATCTACAGAATTTTCAAGTATATTTTAATTGGATTTTATAATTGAGAATTCGATTTTGAATGTTGAACTTTGCGTCTCTGTCGACAAGTGTCTAAAAGTTTAATTTGATAGGTAATATAAGTTGGAATGATAGGTTAAATACATGCCAAATCGTTTTTATACCTGAAATACCAATTGTAATACTCTTTTTAATTGTGTCTTAATCCAGCCAATTTGAAGAACTAATTTTACATGATTTAGTGTCGTCCGAATAAAATTTTCGTATTAAAGTTTGTTCATAACACTTTAATACGAAACGGTCAACCCTATGCCCTCTGATGTGCTGAAGCAGCACATGCAAGCGATCAGTCATCGATGAACAGTGGGCAGAGGATGGTCGCGGACACTGCGACACTGAAATATGTGTGTCCGCTGTACACGACACTTATAGATGGACATTGTTAATTAAATTTGGAACGGAAAATTTGAATGTCATTTGAATTTAAAATTCGAATATTCAAATAGATACCTTGACGGGCAAGTGGCTTAAAATGTTAATTCCCGAATGATAATAATTAGAATTTGAATGTAGGTGGGGCTAAGTTCAAATATATTTAAAGTCTATATGTTTATTCACCATAATGACATACATTATCCGTAAACTAAGCCAATACGCTAATGTCGATAAAAATATGATATACACAATATCGCTACTGTGAACATATAAAGAAGTCGATAGTGTCAGAGACAGCATTCAGTAAGCGCAACGTTTTTGTTATGGGGATCTGTGCAACAGACAAGTTATGGTATCGTAAACAATCTTGGCCGTCGCTGTCGCACTTTTCCTCTAGGTACAAAGAAACCGAATTCTATGTAGAACGCATGGGTTGCTCATATACTATAGTGCCTACTATATGTAATAAGCCTTAACTGTCCCGTCTTGTTTCTAATTTATTATAAAGGTACACTGCCACAGGGACCAAACTTTTTAAATTTGTTTTAGTTTTCTTTTTATTAATTTTTTTTAATTATTATTATGTAGGTTAAGAACATTGCAAATAGTATATTTGATTGTTATGTTTACATGAATTACAATATATATTTATTATATCCAATATATCAGTTAGTATCATAGATTGTAATAGGTTTATTAAATGAGAAAAACAAATATCAAAATCGCATTTAATTATAAAAAACGCTGCGGTATTTATCATCCGTATAAACGGAAGCCGGAACCGCACTGCAGATTATTATAAAAACTGAGTTTGTAATTTAAACGAACTGCGGTAGATCTCATATTTTCCGCGGAGATCGCAATTTCCCAGAATACTCGGAAAAGCTACAAATGTTCGCGACTCGCGCCGGAAAATTACATTTCATAAATTTTAGTGATGTACGAGAACATTTATCGATGTTTATTGTTTGTTTGGTTTTCGCTAATGTTGCAAACATTGTAATTGTTAAAGCTGTATAAAGTAGACTGAAAAAGAAGATAAGAAGTTTAGTTTCTAAAATACAACGAAAGCTTTCATTTCTAATTAAAAACAATTATGACTTCTTTTAAGAATCAAAAATGGATTTAATGTAGACATAAACAATGATGACAAGAGATATAGATATGTGCTTAAGAACATTATTTATTTCACTGATAATAAATATAATTAAAAGTCTTCTAGAGCATTGTTAGCTTAGTGGCAGTGTGAGACTCATCCCTGAAGTCGTAGGTTCGATCCCCGGCTGTGCACCACTGGACTTTCTTTCTATGTGCGCATTTAATATTTGCTCGAATGGTGAAGGAAAACATCGTGAGGAAACCGGCTTGCCTTAGACCCAAAAAGGAGTGTGTACAGAAGCCTGATCACCTACTTGCCTATTAGATCATAAAACATATACAGAAATCTGAGACCCGGACCTAAAAAGGTTGTAAGTATTCAAAGCATTCTTATGATTTCAATAGAAGTAATAGTACAACAATCGCGTTTACATTTTCTCTATTATAAACGATGTCACACTGTCACATGCGTCTATCTATCTATATATTATCTATCTATTCCGTGTATAGCATCGATCAAGGCGCATCCCTAGCCCCAACTGAAGAGCGGTTGGTACGAGCGGCTAACACGCGTCGTTGCGCGAATCATACGTCTCGTTTCACAAGATAACAATTTGTGTGCGGGGTTATTTACCCGTGCACGCCTGCGCCAAATTGGACCAACTACATATGTGGCCCCGTTTGAAGAATATACATTTAATTTAAACTTTGTAGGGGAAAATACTTGTTTAATTTAACGTGAGAAACCTTTGGGAACCCTGGAAGGTATCTTTTATAAATAAGACTAATCTAACAATTTTCATATTAACTGTAAAATAAACTCAGTGATAGAATGTTTGTGTGTAGCAAGTTGTTGAACGTACTAGATAAAGAGAAAACTAGTTTAATTTATATGTATGTTAATCACATACTTTATTTATTAAGAATCGCATATGTATCGCACCGAAGACGCTGGACCAATTAAAGTATTTTTTATTTAATTTACTCTGAGGAAGGTTTTTATGGAGAGAATTGGAAAAATGTAAAAAATATATATTTAGGTTTTTATTTTGGAAAACCAAAAAGTATGTATGGGATAGCATAACAATGTTCCTTATGTTGGTATGTAGCTACTAAAAAAAAATAGTTTAAAAAAACTAAAAAACACGCTTTTAAAGCACATCAAACTAAAAAGTGAAAAATAATTCCTAATTTAGGCTGAAAATGGTGATGAACAAAAAATACTGGTATTATTGTGTAAAAGCGTGGGTTGCATATGGCACAGAGCGCCAGAAGTTTTTTATTTTTTAGTATTTCTTTTTTTTTTCGGATTATTGTATTGTCATCGATCTTTGACAGGTGCGCAAAATTTGAATTAAATCTGTCCGTTTAAAGTGGGTCAAAATCGAGTCCGAAGGAGTCGGTTACATACATACATACAGGTGAAGATAATATAAAGCGTGTAAAAAGGTAGGCAACGTTAAAAATCATATTAAGGCGAAACGAAGTAAGTTTATATAAGCTAAGTCATAGCCAAAATAGACTTATGAAAATTTGTTGGATATGGCAAATTAGTATAAAAATCAAATTAGACTACACTGTGTCCTATTAGCTAAATTTCTCTAAATTACTCAACCATTCAAACGCTTCACAAAACGTAATTTAAATTACGTTAAAATTTCCGGCGCTTCAAGAAAAAGTACCTTGTAACCCTCAAGTTTTTCTATAAGCCACATTTCAGCGTGAGGAAGCGCGTTTCCTTCACTTGTCTTCGCTATCAGCAGGAAAAAGTATTACTTCCGGCTCTGACAGCGACCACCATTTTTATAAGGAAAAATCCGTATTTTTATCGAAAGCTTTGTAACTTGTCATTGTCACCCGAACAAATTATTGAGAAATTAGAATATATTTCTTCGGTCACGTTTCGACCATTAAACGGAGACAAAACGACCTAATTCCTTACGCGACAAAATATCCACGAACTGGCGATATCATTGCGCAAAAAACACGAATTTGCTGGGAAATGCTACGCGATTTTGAACCTTATTATAAGGGCCGTGGTGTTTTGTTTATCAGCCGTGGGTGTCAAAATGTGATGTCCCATTGATCTGGTATTAATGGCACCCTAGGGATTGGCACAATGAACGTCCATCGTTTGTTCAGTGATCGCCACCGCTATTGTGGATATTTTTGTGTTATTTGTTTGTTAAAATAACAAATAAAATGTCGATGATAATATATTTACAACTACTATGAGTAGTTTTAAAGCATACTCTTCTATCATGGGTGTGACACAGATACGATACGAACAACTATTTTGTTTTACACTGTGTTCTACCCCTTTTTTGGTATTTTTGAAAGCCTACCAAAATGATTGTTATTGGTAGATATTATTATTTATTGATTGGTACAATTCCAAGCCCCCGAATGTTACTATAAATTTAAACAGTAAGCATTACAAAGTTTATATCGAAAAATATTATTACTTTAATTTTGTAGTTATTTTTATTCCTAAGTGTAAAACGGTGACTTACATTCCAATAATCTTAACATACCTATATAAATTACGTGTCACGTTGTTTGTCCGCTATGGACTACTAAACTACCGAACCGATATCCATAAAATTTGCACACCGTGTGTAGTTTGATCCAACTTAAAAGATAGGATAGCTTACATCTCAATTTATACCCGCAATATTATTGTATTGCAAAATATTTGTTTATTATTTGATAGTCACAATTCTAACAGATGGCGCTATTTTGAAAGTACCAACGTTTCACATAAGCTACAATTTAATGGCATAACCACCAAAAAAGCATGGTGGTCCCCATGACTGGTGTTCTCCTACCGTTTCCCTTGAATAAGTTACTACTATGTAATATAACTAAAACCTTAGCCACAGCAACACTTGGCCGGTCTTCTAGTAAAATATAAATTTCTGTTAACTAGAAAATATAAATATGTAGAATCATCAAACAAATCTCTAGAATACCTTGTATTAAAACTTTCTTCGCAACTTTAAAAGACACAAAGGAGTGTTTAATTTCTTCATCTGAGCACATCTGGACGTGTTAAAACGGATTAACCAGAAGATTACAAGCAAAAAACATTCAAAGACACCGTCGCCGTGACAATTTTTGAGATCCCGAATTATTCGGTTAGTTTTTTTTGGATATCAATACTCCCGTTTCGCGTGACGAATGGGGTGAATGAGGATGTATTTTATGGGTTTAACAGTACACACCGCTATTTGACACAACTTAAAACTCAATAGGACGTCCTGAAACATTATTTTAATTATCTCAAGATAAAATATACACAAAGATATTTTTGGAGCAGTGTTGGCCTAGTGCCTTCAGCGTGCGGCTCTCATCTGAGGTCATGGGTTCGATCCCCGGCTGTGCACCAATGGACTTTCTATGTGTACATTTAACATTCGCTCGAACGGTGAAGGAAAACATCGTCATCGGCTTGTCTTAGATCCAAGAAGTCGACGGCGCGTGTCAGCCACAGGAGGCTGATTCCCTACTTGTCTATTAGATTGGTAATCATGTAAACCTAAGGCCCGGACCTAAAACTGTTTTTTAAGGTATTGATATTTGATAAATGAAAGACTCTGTTAGCAGTCAAAGCAGATCTATATATTTACATATTATGTACTCAGAAAAGAAAAAAGAAAGGATCCCCACCAGAAAGTTGATGGAATAAGAGGGATAGCGATGATTGGATAATTGTGGCGAGGATGAGAGACAAGTGGAAGAATTTGGAGGATCCACTCCGTCGGAGGTCGAATGCTAATGGTTAACATTGGTCGAATGCAATGGACTTAATATAATCTAATGCAGTACTCGAATAAAAGCTTTTTTTTCAAATACTAAAACGGTCGCTTTAATGAACTGCCTACTTATATCTATTTAAAAATAACACACACATGTCACACATTATATACATGTCAAGTATATAAAATAGCTGAGTATTATTTTGTTTATTCAACAAACACTAGAAAAACATATACAAATTGAATATTTTGACATCCAATAGGTTATATTGCGTCAAAGTAAAGCTCTTGGCATCCCACGCATCAACAAAGCGCCAATTGTAAACATGTCTTAACCTTACCCAATAATTGGTGCATATATCGCATTGCTTTCGAAATAATACGTTATTTTGTCTACACGGATGCTGGCGATGGTATTCTAGCGGCCAGAATAAAATGAACTCCCAAATCTCTAAGCCGTGTTTGGCTCGGATTGAATTTCAGGGGAGAAACGTGGGCAGAGAGGTCAGGATACAGTGGGCGGCTGGTTACATTGTGGTTCGAACGTGCCGTGGCTTCAACTCGAAACGCTATTATTGTTCTGGCCAGCTCAGATGAAATATTGCTCCAGTGCACTGTTTTGCGAACGAAAAATATTTCTGAAAATAAGAAGCCGCAGAGACAGGGTCGTGTGTAAACTTCGCAATGCGATTTTATTGCACCGCACTTGTATACAGCCATTTCACATTTAAAAACGTTAATTATCACGCTGCATGAATAAATCGTCATAGTCATAGAATAGTGACGGATCTGACAAATAGTAAACTTTACAGGGGAGCCATTTTAAAATAATATTTTCATGTTAGTTTTTTTGTCATAACTTTTTAAATTCATATTCTGTTATTATTAAAATTGGCATACAAGCAAACAAAAGGGTTAGTCTTGAAATAAAAATAAAAAAAATAACATCAAATTACACAGTTTTCTAGAAAAATCACATGTTTCTATATATCAAATCCGTCACTTTACCGACTGATTAATTTGAACTTTAAAACACATGGATTTTTTTAATGTTGCCGTAATATTTAGTCAATGTAGTATCCAAATATGATAAAAAGTGGATATTGGATTTTTTTCAAAACCGACATTGTTCTAAGATCATGACGAAATGTTGTGTCCTTTTGAAGCGCGTCCATACTATAAATGTTTTAATAGGTTCATACTAAGTAAAATACTCGTCGCGTTAGTTTGCTTATTTTGCCGAAGCCGCGTACAAATTATTTGAAAAGGTCTATTGAGTATGAGGATGTGCAATTATTTATAAAATTACCGTCTAAAATTCGTAATATTAGCGCGTTTAACCAATTCAAAAGGGAATTACATTTATATATCAGAATGAGTAGTAGACTAAAATTAGGTCGACTGATGATGACGTGTTTCTCATGTAAAAATTTTTTTTTTTGTAATGAGAAAAAAAGGTCTTTAATATACTAAGTAAATACTTTAAGATATACTCTGTTGGACGCCAGGCTGACGTGATACAGATGAAAAGGAAATTAATTGATACTATACAATCCCTTCGTGACTTAAATTAACACATATGTATTAAACATCAAACGGGTAAATAATATAATCTTTAGGGAAATAATGAGACTAAATAATTAATTTAATTTATTATTAATGAGTTGGGCTATCTGTGGTATTATCCTTAATAATATCCTTAAATTATTTTGCTTTTAAACTAAATAAAAATAATAAATGAAGATTGATTTTATATACTATTATACGCGTAATTATTTAATGATTAAACCTCAAAGGCCAAATACTTCGCAAAATAGGTTACAATAAAAATTCGAATTTCGAATGGAATTGACGTTTGAAATCCACAGAGCAACAAAATCGGTAATTTTTAATCAAATCGAACCCCAAGTATGAAACATTTCCCAAGTTGGGGTGAAATCCCTTACCAAGATAAATTTCTATCACGCCTGGAGATTAGCTGGCATTGTACAACGGTGAAAGATTAACAGATAAGTGTCTTCTTGTTAATAATAATGTTTGGATAACTCGATGGGGTGGAAGTGGGTACAATTTAATTGCAGACGAAATTGGCCATACATTTATAATGTAATTGATTTTAAGGTTATTTAAAAAATAGTATTATATTTAATTTTGCACTTCTTAGTACTTAGTTATATGACAATTAAATTGTATTAAAATTACTCCAAACTTTGGTCACATATATATTATATTCGGACTGTAATTGGCACAGAGTAGGTATAAACATATCAATGAATTTTAAATTTTTAGAAGTTACTGCCCGACCTTTTAAAAAGGTTACGTTAAAAATAATGAATATTAAGACAATGACAATTACATTTTACGCAAATATTTTTAGACCTAGATAGCTTACAATAGCTGGAAAATACCGAATCAGACAATGTAGCACATGTATAGATATTAATTTATGACAAAATGGATGGCAGAATTGTCATATTTTTTAAAAATGGAACAAAAAAATATTTTTCTTACCACAGATAAAATTTAAAAACAATGTTGAAACGGAGGGAAAGTGTTTCTGTTTACTTTTTGAATATCGAATACTGTTTGAAATGAATTCCAAAAGTGATACTTTTGCATTTAAATCCGCCTGTGTCGGACCATCTGCACTATTGTAAACGGAGATACGCGGATCGTATTAATATTTTTGCTTTTTATTATTATTGCAAGTACAATAGTGTCAGCCGCCTACCGTAATGAAGATGTAATGGGTCCTTAATCCTTTGCTGAAGGGGTGGCTAGTTATGAAAAGATGTCACACAAATTTGACAGATATTTTGACATTAATGCAACGGATTCCATGCGGCCGAGATTAGCGCATTCGAAATTTAAAATTGTGATTGATTAACATTAGAACTCGTTTCGTTAATACATTACTGCTTTATTTATAATTTATTTCTCTAGCATATTATAAGATAGTTAGAACTTCTACTGAAATTTCCTTGCCTACTATTTGTTAATTATTTTATTCTTAGAATTGATTTACTAAAGACCCTGATCTGTATTAAAAATTTAATATTAAATTAACATAGTCATATTACCATAAATGCATTTGGATATGAATTTAAAATTAAAAAAACAAATTAATTCAACAGAGCGAAATGTATTGATATCAAAAAATAATTTTCCATGCTCCAACACGGCTCTCGCTAAAGTAAACAAATAAAAAATTCATAACCAATATCCTTTGTGAGCAAATTTATTCAAAATATTGCAATTAACAAAAAACATTTGCAAATCGAACTCTATCTCCCTAAATGAACAATCGAATAAAAATTATAATTTTGATTGACACTTGCCAATAAACTTGTTATTTTAATTCACATCTAAATTATTCATATCTATAAGATACGATATATCTGTTACGCGATTAAAATTAAAAACGTGAGAACTTTTTGGTGATTTCGCATTGACAATTGACGTAAAAAGTTGCCAATCAAGTTTGAATTTTTAAGTACGAATTCGATGACATCCCGCATTGTCATTCCTAACGGTGGGTTTTTTTAGAAAAAGTGTAAAATCAATGTTGACGGGGGTCACGCCTCGACCGAAATTAACGTTATTTGTACGCAACCTTTTATTGCACTTTGACATTTAAAGAATTTTTTGCGATCTTTATTGAGATATCTGTGAAATTGTGGCTTCAACTGTACCCCTTTGAGGGTTTAATCCTTTTAAAACGTCTTTGTTAATTTCCAGAAATATAAGGATTTTAAGAATTGGATATCTTTTTCATAGAAACTTTTCTGTAAGACTGCAAACTATTATTATTAGTCTTTATATTACAATTATAATATAATATTAATTTAATAATTAAAACAGACGCAGAAATGAGTTTAGTCGTACGTGACATTTACAAGTAGTTTTTGTAATTGACAACTCCCCTTTGTAATAACCACAGACATCACAAAGCTAAAGCCATCAAAGAGGTTCTAATAGAGCGGAAATGGCTTGGTCAGCGACCACAGATTGGCGTATTTACTGGTATAACACGTTCAAATAAAGAATGAAACTATTAATATTTAATTATCTCGTATAGCCGGTTTATTTTAGTCGGTTTCAAGGTGTCCCTTTTTATCACAGCGTAATCACTGTTTGACAAAAAGAGATGAAGTACGTTAGTTAAAAGAGTGCAATTAGACAGTTTAACGTATATTAAAAAAAAAGACAAACGACTACGGTTGTTCTCATAATATTAATGTGTGTGTTCGTGAATAACTTCATTGTTAAACTGATTTTGATGATTATTTTTGTAATCTTTTCATAATCAAATAAACTATGATGTGACTCCTTCGATTTCGTTTTTTTGAAGTGAAACTTCCTTAGGCGCATGAGGGTAATATTTTTACGGAACGTCACGAAGATGTGCAGTGTTTTTGTCGAAGAAAAGGGAGAGATTAAGAGAGAGTGAGAAGGGCGAGTTGTAAATTAAAATGCCACGTGTTTTTATTATAGAAGAAATAAATTAAAAAAATAAAATTTATTATTTGTATTAATTTTCGACACTTTTAATATTTAATGACAATTAAATTCATTAAATTCCTAACATATCTTCCTTTTTCCCTCCCTCTAAGTCTCGGAAATCTAAAGTTTTAGATTTGTATAAATATGAACAAGACTTAAAGATTAGTTTGGCAAAGTTTCACTTCTGACATGTGTACTTTGTACGCACGCACTTTTTTTGTTAAAAATTAGTTATAAACATATTTATACACTCGGTAAATCGCAACTATATGAGTCACAATACTTAAAACCGATTTAAGTTCCTAATTATTTACAAAAACTATTTAAATATTATCTGTAATGCAATGACAACTATCGTTAGTGAATGCACTTTAACAAGAACCCCGAGGCGTGGCGTTATCTTCTGGGAGGAAACGGAAATCAATTGTCTGTCGCGATTCCAGGATTACGCCAATGTAGCAAAAGTATTGAATTACATTCGCGAATTCAAAGATATATTGATAAGCTTAAAGCTGTCTTTTGGATTATCCGAGCTTTTTTTCTAGAAATCATTTCAATTGCTAAATTAATAATTTTATGGGTTAACACAAACGTTTAGCGAGGTCTAATTTGGAAGTCCTAAGTTCGATTCCTGGCAAAAACAATCTCACTGAATACCTACTTTAAAAAAAACATTTTTTATATAACAGGGGCAAACGGGCAGGAGGCACACCTGATGTTAAGTGATACATCACCATGCCAGAAAGCTCGGAAGTGCGTTGCCGGCCTTTTAAGAATTGAAACGCTCTTCTCTTGAAGGACGCTAAATCTAAAAGTGCCTGAAAAGTCACTCAGTTGTGGAAGGACGGACAGTTATCATAGTAAATATTTAAAAATATGATCCGCACGTTTTTAACATACGTTAATAACTTTATAATATATTTGAATATAAATATGATTGGCTTGCCGATTCATTATTAGTGTTATACGAAATCTTACTAAAATATTAATATTAAATTACATAATAAAGCAATCTTAAATATATATTGTTCTTCACGATTATTTACAATTCAAAAGATACTTTTTCAATGATATTCGAGACATCTCATAATTGTTGGTGTCGCATTGCAGTCAAACCACGCCATTGTGATGAGTCGAAGCGCGAATTTAGTTCCGGTCCTTGCTCTATGGTTTATTAGACTATGGTTTTGTGATGTCTATGGCGAAAAGGCTAGTCGCGTTTTTAAGATCGTTTTTATTTGGCATTTATAATTGCTGTCTTTTTGAATAAAGTTTTTTGTAATAAGTTTCCTTTAAAATTAATTCAATCATTAAACACATTCAAATAAATGTTGCATTTTATTAATTAGATAAAAACTTTCTTAATGACAAAATTCATATATCGCTAGTTCCTACACTAGGGAGTCCCTGTGTTGCGGGAACTAGATAATAATTAGTCAGTGGTACATGGTACATTATTTAAACAGTTTTTTGAGAAAAAGTAGATTTAGTGTTACAAATAATCAAACACAAGTCTTAAGACATAAGTGTAAATCTGTAAGTATGTAAATGTGTGAGTGCGTGCATGTATTTAAGAGTTGTTATAAGTGTGTGCTGTGTTTATGTTAATTTTTGGCACCTCAGAGTCATGCCTATTCTGTGGTTTAATTTATTATCTACACATTTCTACTGTTTATTCTCGACATTTTATAGGAAGTCTTAAGTAAACAGCTTTAGAATACATTAAATTTTGGCTTAATGCGCTTAGTATGAGAAAATACGAAATCAAATTACCAGTACTTATACACAAGCGAAGTCAGTATAGAAATAACTAATAATAATATAACAATCCTGTCACCAACAAAACCAATTAGGCAAAACGATCAAGTGTCAAAAAAACTGTTAAGTTGCTCACTTGAATTGAGACCAATAAAGTCCGTACTTTATTGCGCTTGTCCGACATGTTTCAAAACTACCAAATTTTGGGTATTATTTATTAACACTTATTCCGTTTTGACACTTAACTGAGTGGTCGGTTAACAAGGATCAACTGTCACCTTTAAAAAACAAAAGCAATCTACAAATAGTTACGTGCCATGGTTTTTGGGCTAGCGGTGTGTTGCCGACCTTTCAATGGTTCTTGTAGCTTGTGTTGATGTTAATTCTATGATTGTTTAAGTTGTAATGTACAACAGTTATAGTTTTAATGCTACCCCGGGAGTATCCATTTGCAGTAGGGTGTTAGTGGGTTATGCGTAGGGCTTTATGCGTAGTGGATGGTCGATTCCCATATCCTATCCATATCATTATATCGAATGTAATATAGCTTTCATCTTCGGTTATCAAATTTTTAAAATGTAATTTTATCAAAATTAAACTTTTGTTTATGTAATTTTATTGAAAAACACCTTTGTTCATGTAATTTACACTAATTTAGTTATAACTATAATGTAGGATTTTAACGTCATTATAACATAATAGTGCTTTGTAATCTATGGAACTTGACCTAATTCCATATTTTGTCTGCTATAGTATAGTTTTCAAATCAAGGTTTATAGTTTTAAGATTCAACTGTAGATTGACATATATGAGTACATATTAGAATGAGCCTAATATACTAAAATTGGGATAGCTGATGGCGACGCATCTCGTTTATATTATATTAAGTTTCTCATGTAAATAAAAATAAATTTTTTGTATTGATAAATAAAGTTCTTTAAACATTAAATTGTGTGTTTGATAATTGACGTTTCAGTGTCCCATTATTTAAGGTAATACGATCATTGTACAGACTATATCTTAATATATATAAATTACGTGTCAAGTTGTTTGTCCGCTATGTACTCCTAAACTACCGAACCGATATCAATCAAATTTGCACACCGTGTGTAGTTTGATCCAACTTAAAAGATAGGATAGCTTACATCTCAACTTATATCCCCAATATTATTTTATTGCAAAATATTTGTTTATTATTTGACAGTCACAATTCTAACAGATGGCGCTGTGTTGAAAGTACCAACGTTTCACATAAGCTACAATTTAATGGCATAACCACCAAAAAAGCATGGTGGTCCCCATGACTGGTGTTCTCCTACCGTTTCCCTTGAATAGTTTGCTACTATGTAATATGACAAAAACCTTAGCCACAGCAACGCTTGGCCGGTCTGCTAGTATAATATATTAAAAAGTAACTCACCTCCCACGCGTATCTTCTATCTAACGGCTGCGTTTCCCATTTACCATTAAACGGCCCGTACTTCGTACCACTAGTTACATTAAAACGCGCGTAAATACCGCCAGTTTTATATATCAATTCTGGTGGTACGTTATCTGTATCGTCCTTTTCATCCTTTCCGTTCGGTATCTTCAAGTCGTGGTCTAGGAACCCTGGGTTTTGCATGTCGCTGTACAAACGCCCGTAGTCACTATAGTTCTGTGGAAGGTATGTCTCGGGTAGACCAAAGTCAGCGCCATAATACTCCCTGCTATCAATGCCGGGTACCATATTCTCTTGTTTTATGTGAACTAGGGTGGGCGCAGTTTCTGATGCCGTGGATTCAGTCGGACTTGGTGGTGGGCTGCCAGATTCCTGGCTGTCTGCTGCTGTAAAGGAAAATAAAACCTTATACAAAAATATACATATAAAAAAAACAGGTTACATAAATTATAAGGCAACGGGCGGCCTTATCGCTAACAAGCGATTTCTTCCAGGCAAAAAAATAATTTAATTATTTTAATAAAATCTTTGCTTTTGTTAAATAGTATTTTTTATACATTTGGCACACAAAATTTGACATACATTAATGTTAAATTGGAGACTTTTAGTCTAGGCTGATTTTCATTATAAAAATAAACAGTGGCGCTACAACCATTTATGCCTGGGCCTCAGATTTCTGTATCTGTTTCGTAATCATTTGTCAATCTAATAGGCAAGTAGGTGATCAGCCTTCTGTCAAAGGACTTATTCGGTCTAAGGCATGCCGGTTTCCTCACGATGTTTTTCTTTATCGAGAAATTGTTAAATGATACAGAAAGTCCATTGGTGCCCATGGGGAACCGAATCTACGACCTCAGGGAGAGAGACGCTGAAGCCACTAGGCCAAAGCTATATTTCATTAAACCAGAAAATTATTCGCTATATTTCTGTTTTGTTATCTACAAACCACCATTTGAAATTTTTATTTTTATCGGACGTGAACGAATGAGCAGGAGGCTCATGTAACGTGATACCGCCTATAGACACTCAATACCAGAGGGCTCGCGAGTGCGTTGCCGGCCTTTAAAAATCTATAGTTAATTGTTTATTTAATCACCTATAGTTTTGCTATCATAGTGTCATCATGTTTGAATTGTTTAGTTAATTAGAAATGTTAAAGTGTTTAAACGCGCGTGCATAAAATAAATAGTTATCTTCTGATATCCATAGTCCAAGTTTTTATCTAAAGAGATTCGCCAATACCTTTATCTTAATCGCAAGCATCCTGACGCGTTCTTATTACAGACATAAAAAAAATGATGGAATGCAAGATGGTGGCATTATGCCTGATTTCCGCTGACAACAAAGCATATCCGCTTGTCTCTTGTGTGTCGGAGCATCCCTCCGAAATGCAAATGAACTACATAAAGATATTTCTTTGTTTCTTTTATCCTTAATGAATAAAAGAAATTCAGAATGTTATGAATATTCGCGGATTTATTAATTTTAGAACACGTTTAATTGTACCACAGATAATGGTCTTATCTATGGTTATCTATCAATATAGAATTATTAATCTGTGATAGTTTCATATTAAATCGATAGAGGGATTCTTAACACATTTGTTTGAACATGACAGAACCGAATAATGTATATGACAAATGGTAACCATCAATTTCATTTATGCCCATTACGGCCATTACGTAACAAAAAAATTGAAAGACAAACATCATATGTGTGTTTAGTAAAGGAAACAGAATTACATTGCGCGTGTCATCAATAAACTACCCCACTGTAAAAGACACTTCATAAATCATAACGACCCCATTACAACTAATATAGATGTTAAAACAACCCCTATCTTGTCCATAGTAGCACGTGGCGACTAAAAAACTCTATAAAATTAGACGTTGCATAGATCACTAGACTACTTTGCATTATAAAGTGCAGTACAATAATCAGGATGTATGCTAAAAAATCCTTTATAGCCTGTTGCTATGCTCATTTCACCTGTCGCCATAATATTAGTATAGTCTGTTGGAATTCTTTTTGAATTTTTAAATTTCGAATTTGCTGTTTTCAGCCAGATCTTATAGGCCAGTAAGACATAAATTTAGGTCATTAAATAAGTAAAAATAGTTTGAATTGAGGTTGTTTATATTGAATATGTGGGAATAGGATAAAAGTTAGCTTATAGTGAATTAAAGTTTTAATCAACACAATCTAAAAGCGAGGCATTAAATTGATACAATTAAGTGAACATTTATCTATAGAATGACAAACAGATATTATAACGATATACAGAAATTAAAGAAACATGAAAACAAAAGACTATTAATTTTATACCACAGACTATGAATAAAAAATATTGTTTGTGGCCAGCAAGACAGAGGACTACGTCGTAAAATGTGTTCGAATTTCAAATTCAAATTAGTCATCGCGACGAGCATTGATGTTTTGAATGTTGGCTTCGTGCGGGGACAATGCAGAGGAGTTGTCGTTAAATTTCTGGTTTCCGCAGAAATTCGCGCCAGATTTTAAATAAGAACATAAGCTGGATATAGAATGATGTGGAGTTGTTCCAAGTATGTATTTTACTAATACTTCACTAGGTATACCTATCAGCTGTGGAGTTTACGATTTGTCTAAGTTTTTTTTCTTTTTAATCTTTATGATATGAACAAATATTCCAAGTTTTATTTTTTATCTCATGCCAAATCAATACTTCAAACCTTTATTTTAGTTTAAAGAAATCATTTTTATTTTCATAAAGGACGATGAGAGATCCAACATCTTTAGCCGACATTATACTACACTTGTACAAAATTACGACGCAAAATTTAATTAAAATCAGCAAATATCACACAGATGTCGTTGTCCGAAGACCCTAGCACGACGATTTCACGTATTAGTCACGGCACTGACAATGCGCGCTTTAGTCCCCGGGTTCATGGCCCGGCGCAATCATAAAACTCTCTAAACATATTTATAATAATATATTTCGTACGCCGAGCGCCTTTATTCCACTAACATAAGGTATATATTAGTGTAAATTGTGAATAAGAACCGCAAAACGCAAGACTCATCGGACATACAGATCCGCTAAATAGGTATTCAAAATAACAATAGCTAGCTTCGCGGAAAGTTGAGCTTTCTAATTTTCTACGCTGTGGAAATTTGCCATAGAGTTTAGAGAACGTCAAACAGATTATAAAGTATAATCTATTTTAATGGCTGTTCCTATTTCAAAACTTTGGCACTGCCCTACTCATAGATTGGAATTGGTTTGGGTAATCGTTTTTGCATATTCTTATTTTAAAATTAATAATTATATTGTTATATCTGTTAGATAACTGTGTCACATTTTAATTTTTATTAGAATAAATTTCTTGATTATTTTCAAAAGTTTTAGTATAAATAGTGTTCATACTATTTATTGACACACGTTTCGTTATTAAGAAGATGTCATATTGTCATAAAAAGGGGTTGTAAATGAAACATTTGCAGTGTGACGCAATCACAATATTAAGTATACCTACAGATTTTATTAGTTCAATACATTTCTTATTTAAACCAATACTTTTTACGTTTTATTATCTATGCCATTTTATTCTATAGAAACGATTTCTATTATCAAACACTCAACATTGTATAGTTTATTTCTATTATATTTATCTGTAATAAGAATTTAATAGTAATAAAAAACATTTTAAATAAATCACTTCACAGATAGCATTCACATGATGATGTAAATAAAACCCTTAACATAAGCTGTGACAAATAAGAAATACAAATAATCTTTGGCCCGGCGGCGCCCGCCAAAAGTTGACACCCGCCATTTTACCACAGACAAATAATCAAATTGTGGTCGGGTCTTTTCGCACACACTTGACAGAATTAGATAATGTTTGACAAGATTATATCGAAGAGATTTATTTTTTATAACAGCGCTTATGTTAAATATAGTAGTTAATAATACTACCATAGATTATTATGATTAGTTTAGAAACATCTACGGTCTATGTTTTTATGTCCGTAACATTTAGATATTATTCTAAAGAATATGTCAATATTATAGACTATTAATTAACTCTGTTTTAATAGGTATACTTTAAGCAAAGTATCTGTAATAATAAATAATACTTACGCGATTTAATTTGGCATTTAATTATCTAATTTTAATTTACCTTAATTCCTTTGTGATTATAACAAATTCACAAATGTTAATCTTGGTTAATAAATATTCAATAAGTAACTGTTTGTTTGTTATACAACCTATTGGTAGCGATTTTATTTTACAAGTAACTAATATGGACGTTATCAATTAGTGAATCTTATTTATTATTAGGAATATTAATCTGTGGAATTGCTTTTTTTTATTTTTATTAATAGCCATTAATATCAGCTACCAATGTTAACTACAATTAACTAGATTATTTAATTTTATTGTATATGCATTAATTATTCGATTTTTAAAAGGAATTTTTTAATAATGTACTTTCAATAGCAATATCAACTTACCAGACATCTTCATATTCACACAATCACTGTAACAATTACAGTAGAAAATATTTTCATGACTTTCACGCACACATAAAAGATTTAACTTGAATTAAACGAAAAAGAATAAATGTCAATTGTCAATCCGAAAAATCACTGCACGAAAAAATTTAAATTTGGAATTGTCTTGTCATATCACGCATACGCATTCGATGCGCTATCGCAATTCGAGATATGTGCGACGGCCGCGACGAACGGTTCCAGAGTAACGAGAGGAGGCGAGAGCTCATCCCTAGAATCCCGAATCATACCCTCGCCGACCCGGGCCCCTCCCCTCGCGCCCCGGCTGTCTTTGTACAACACCCCTCTCTTTCGTACGAGTTACGGGGTAGCTGAAAATCTTGTCTATGCTCCTTTGTTCACATAATTTGATACGAGAACAATTAATCTCAATTTGTAAAATCAGGCCCTTGTTTCCTTCCTAGAACGCTACTATAACAAACCAGAATAGTTTGGCCTCGTTCCGTTCACCTGATCGACCCTTCGCGTAGACTTTGCGTGCGCGACTAAAAACAAAGCAGGTCAGCCAACAGTGGATATTCATAGCTGATTATGAAAACAAAATTTAAACAATCTTATCGTGTCAAATTCTATCGTTAGACGGTAGCCATATTGGCTTCGCATTGAAGTTGTTATACCATAGATTCTAGAAATACAACCGTGATGTAACATACATTTTCAGTCTGAAAGCGTCGTGTGTGCCGCAAGTGAGACGGCAGATAACTAGATAATATTCAAGATGTGTAGCGGGCTGCGATTGGTCGAGGCTTGCGGTGGGCGTGGTCACGCGACGGATGCACCAATGGGATGCTCCTTATTATCTGCGTCTTTGTCTGTCAACGGAGTCTGTAGCACCTGCGTCGCCCATCAAGTAAGCGTATAATATTATGTATATATGCTGTACGCTTTCAGACTGAAACACTCGTTCTCGCTCGGGTTTGATTTAATTATGAATGTATAATTTAGTAGTTTAAGCAAAATACATTTAAGATAGGGTTATAGGTTATTTTATATCTATTTAAAGCTAAATAATCTTCGTAAACAGGTATTTTGTTGTTTAATGTTTGAGATTTGGAAATTTATGTTTGCAATGCAATTTGATTAAAATGAACAAATTTTGATTTAGTTAATGATTTCAAACACTTTTTACAGGACGGTTGTGGATTCGACTCCAAAAAAACACAAATGATTCGGTTTTGACATTCAAAAACAGCTGACAGCTTCGCCTAACCTGATTTCAGACTGTTTCAGATAAAAATTAGGACTCTACGCAAAAATTATCATCACTAGTTCAGTTTTTTATTTGTTATTCTTACAGGAACTAATACTAATTCAATTGAAATTTTATTTCTAATATATATTACACCCAAAACTGAGCAGTGTTGGCCTAGTGGCTTCAGCGTGCGACTCTCATCCCCGACGTCGTAGGTTCGAACCCCGGCTGTGCAAAAATTAACTTTCTTGGACTCGAAAAGACGGCGTGTGTCAGGCACAGATGCTGATAACCTACTTGCCTATTAGATCGACAAATCATGAAACAGATACAGAATTCTGCGGTTTTAGCGCCACAGTTTTTTTTTTCAGATTATTATAATTACGGCTTTGAATTCAGCCATTCTTAACAGACTGTCGACTTTAAGGCTTAGATAAAACCTGGTGTTAAGGTGACGAGCTAAATCGATTCGAAATAGACACGATGCTTGATAATTGGTTCTTGTGTCAAATAAATCGATTTTACGCTGGCTATTAAATGTGTCAAAGTGAAGTTTAATGATTTCAATTTACTATGTGATAAACGTGAAAGAATTTTTAATTTAAATTTCGCCTGCGATTCGCGCAAAACGGAAGTTGGCCTATTAATATCTACCTATCTTAATATATATATTTCTTCTGTGCGTGTGTATGTGACTGAACTCCTCTCAAACGACTGGACCGATTTTGATGAAATTTTTTGTGTGTGTTCAAGGGGATCTGGGAATGGTTTAGATTCACAAATCAGCCCGGCAGATGGCACTGCAGTCGGTACTTTCATACTTTGCTTAATATCCTAATCGCTTTAAATATCATGCAGGACAACGTCTGTGGGGTCCACTAGTTTTATATATAACAGGGGGCAAACGGGCGGGCACTCATGTTAAGTGATACCGCAAATGTATAGGTAGGTACTCAATGCCAGATGGCTCGCGAATGCGTTGTCGACCTTTGAAGAATTGGTATTATCAATGCCAGAGAGCTCGCGAGCACGTTGCCGGCCTTTTAAGAATTGGTACTCTAAATGCTAGTGGGCTTGCGAGTGTGTTGTCGGCCTTTTAAGAATTGATACTCTCAATGCCAATGGGTTTGCGAGTATGCTGCTAGCCTTTGAGAATTGGTACTCTCACTGCTTGCGTACTGGTACCTACGTTCTTTCTTGAAGGACCCTAAGTCCAATTGGTTCGGAAATACTTCAGTGGGTGTTGCGCGGCAAAACCGGATTAAAAAACGTTTAGTGGTAGAACGACAGACATCGAGGTGATACTGGTGGAATTTCGTATTCTGCCTCGAAATCCAAAGATATCATTGTTAGAGGAATTTTGCGTGCCTCACCTCTCTTTTTTTCCATTCCAGTGTGTAATAGATCATAGTCTATCAATCAATAGATTTATTTTCCAAATCCTTCTGATCGTTTATTAAATCAATGCAGAATTGTAACGCCATAATGGATTTCCTAACAAATTCCTAAGCTAAACGTTAATTATCCAAAAGCGTACACATTAAGAACTTTGTAAGCTCACCTAGAGAACTAAGAACTATCATAAATAATGAAACATAGCATGGCGCAACATAGCAACAAAGTTTGAGACGGGATGCGAATTCGAAATTATTTGCGGTCCCTCGGTTTTTAGTTATATATTTTTGTTGTTTCTTATGTTGTATACGTTTTATAAGGGTGGATTTTGTAGTAATACCGACTGTCAAAATGGGCTACTTTTATTTATTTGCTATTGAAATCTATATATATATAGGTATATATATATATATATATCTAATTATATATAGTGAAATTAGATTATCACTGAATAAATTCAAAACTCTCGTTAAACGTAAATTAATCAATAAGGCTTTTTCTAAATTTTACGATTATTTAAATGATCCTAATCCTTGGGATTGATTTGCTTCAGTTCAAACAATTTATATGACTCAAAACTTGTTAAAAAGGGTGGCGGAGAGTTTCTTGCCAGTTCTTCTTGCCCTAGTAAATTTAGAATCAATTTAACATCGCTTCTGTTGACCTTCATAAGTGTATTTATTTACCTATACGAATAAAGTTGATTGAGTTTAATATATTCTCAATTCTATCAAGTATTAAAATGTCAAATATTCATTTTTTTAAATGGCTCTGGCACGATTTGTGCATTAGCCAGCGTCAAGTATGAGATTTTTATAATTCGTGCTTTTTGCCTTAGAAATTCGACCATGTCCTTCATGTACGGTTTAGGCACTCGCCCGGTACCGCACAACCCTCCTAAAGTCTGAGAAAAAATTTAAATTAAATTAAAACTTGCCCTCGAACCGGGAATCGAACCCGGTACCTATCACCTAGCTGATATATTCATTTAAATAACCCGCCAAAACGCTTATCCAAGATGGCGTCACACGTCGTCAAGTGTGCGTTAATTGTCAATTCGACTAATCTATGACCGTTTCACGTGACTGACGTATAAGAAATAATTGTTTTAATGATGAAAAAAAATGTAATAACGAGTTTAACGCCATTTTTTATACAGATTACTCTAAATAACCCGTTTTTCATACTATCCAAGCCAATTCTATACACCCAGTGTTAGAAATATGTGATGTACACAATAATGAATACATTAGCCGAGTATAGTAGATTGAGCCTGTTGGGAAAATGTGGGATTTTAGGTTAATTAATTCATTTTTTTTATGTTATCCTGATACTTAATAAGATACTTAATGTTTTTTAAATATAAAATTACGTAGCGAAGAATTATATTATCGCGCCGGTTCTCATTCCGCAGCCTCTAGCATTAGTTTGCATCTTTTTACGTCTGTACAATTAGTCGCAAATTATGTTGCTAAGCGCAAAACTCGGAGACGGACCAATTCGAGTAATTTTATATATTTATTGAAACATTGAAAATATTTAATAAAAAAAAACCGGAAAAGTGAAAATTCTGTGTCGGATAGCATAGTAAAATGTTCCATAAGTTGGTATGTTGCTACTAAAAAGGAAGGCTAAGTAAACAATCTTAATAAGGCGAAACAAAGTTCGCGGTGGTAGCTAGTGGATAAATAAAATAAATAAACATATATTGTTTCATACAGTCGCTGTTGTGTGTGTATCAAAGCAGTATTAGATATTAACTCATGTACCTACAGGTACATACAAACCAAATGATTTATGACATGTTGTCTGTATCAAAAGGTTCGGTGGCTGTTGATACACAATTTTATATTCAAATAATAAGCATAAGTACATATCTCGTTTCCATATATTCATAACATGATAGGCACACAATTGTCACTCGTAAGGATTTCGAGAAAATTAGTTTAGGAACAATAAAAGAGGTTAGACTGATTACAATAGTTACACACGCACAAACACTTACTAAAAACTTAAAACATTGAGGACGTAACTAATAATGAATATAATTGGCAAAAAGGTAAACCCAGGCGAAACAAAAAAAAATTCAATCGGCCGAGTTAAAATAGTTTAGATCTCATCAAAATTTTTGAAAAAAAAAAATTCGAATAGTGTCTATTAAATGTCAGTAAGAGAAATTTTTTTCACAGTCTTAACTATGAAATCTACTCACAATAATTGTATCTATGGTTACGTCGACGTGACACATTTGACAATCACAATCAATTTAAATTAGTGTTCTAAATTCGATTCTGTCAAAATACGAGCACCAAATGTCATTGTCGAAACGTGACAATTCCAAATTCAAATCGAAAGATACGCCGTTCACAGATAAGGAATCGTAGCCCGAATATAAATTTGATCATTTCGATACCCTATCGGTCACCTAAAGTACGTTTAAAATGTCGATTTTAAATCGCTCCAACAATAGCTTAGCCATTTCAATTTAACGAAGAGAGCCGATAGCCGTACCCCGATCTATTGAATTTATAGAGGTTACTTGCATTGGAAAGTTCATTTTCTATGTCATTTGGAAAGGTCTTTTTGTTAAAGATATATCTGGCATAGTTGTAAAAGATTGTTAGAAGGGACTTTGATTGAACTTTTAAATGCAGACTTTAGAGAAAGAGTTTTTATGGTATTGTCTTTTATTAACATAACTTTTGCCGATAGAAAAACACTTTTTTACCGGATAGAAGTTATGTATTATTATAAATTTTACAATTATTTTACATAATTTTAAATTTAACCTACGTTTCGCGTGCTTTACAGCGTGCGTGGTCACGGTGACGCGGATTGTTTATCTCAAGATAAACAATCCGCGAAAATAGAGGACACCGTGAGCAATTTCTGCCAAAACCCTCCATCTTTTAGTCGATACCAACTCCGGGGAAATAAATACTGATAACACAACTTTTTCTACAGCTGTGATACTTTTTGACATTCAACACCTTTTGTCTTCAATCACCGTGACCACGCACGCTATAAAGCACGCGAAGCGTCGGTTTAATTTAAAATTATGTAAAATTTATAATATGTAATACATAACTTCAATCCGGTAAAAAAGTGTTTTTCTAGACAGTTTTTATTTAAAGGAATTTAAAGCCCATAGGTAACTATGCAAGATATGTTTATTTAATGGATAAAAGTCGACATATAGTAGAATGTTTAACATTAAAACATCAATTCATACAATTATATATTGAAATTATTATTTTTTATTTTGAAATTATTAAAAGAAACGTAAAGAACTTTTAAACATAGTTCACAAGTAATCGTTGCTGCTACGTCTCCCTTCACTTATGTAGAATAAAAAAAAATCGAATATGCAAGTAGATGATCAGTTTTCTTACACACGCTGTCGACTTTGTGGGCCTAAGGCATGACGGTTTCCTCACGGTATTTTCCTACATCGTACGACCTAGTGTTACAGATAATTGGTGTACAGTTGGGGCTGGAACCTACGACTTCAGGTATGACAGTCGCTGAAGCCACTAGGCCAACACTGCTTTGCACAAACAAAAATGAAAAGCAAACTGTGCAAACCTTCTCTCTACTATGTGCAGTGGCGTAACAATACCATCTGGGGCCCGTGGCAAATTCTTTTGATGGGGCCCTATCAGCAAAATTCGTCACGTTACTCAGTTTAATTTTAATAAACTTCGAGATTTTCAGCGTACTCAATTACACGTTGTATATGTCCCACTAATGGCCTCCTCCTCCTCTCTTAGGCGAGAGGGAATGGTCTGTAGTCCCCACGCTAGCCCAATGCGTATTGGAGACTTCACATTCATCCATAGAACATAATTTCTCTTGGGTAGGGCCCTCTTAGGTCGGGGGCCCGTGGCATTTTGCCAGCCCTGCCACCCTATTGTTACGTCACTGACTATGTGTGTATTCCAGACGATAGACTGAAAAAAAATCCAGAAGAAAATTGTATCTAAGTGTATTATCATCGTTAAAAAGTAAGTATATGCAGTCTGCGCCACCTCTTAGATCTGATAGAAGCTACAGTCTTTAAAGACGCAAAGTGATTTGAGATTAGTAGTATCATGTCTAATTTAATAATTGTGTAATTGAAGTAGCGATCGCAGAACAAGAGTTCATCAATCACTACACCCTCGTGGACTTCAAAGTATAAGCTTATGCGAGAATACAACATTACTTAGGGTCCTTCAAGAACCAATTCTTGAAAGGCCTGCAACGCACTTGCGAGCCTTCTGGCAATGTGAGTGTCCATGGGCGGCGGTATCACTTAACATCTGACAAATGTCTTCCCTTAATTGAGACTGTTAGGGTAGGGACACTTTCTTTTGTTAAATATAATTTTTAGTAAATTAGGTTAGGGAGCGTTCAAGAATTACGTCACGCAATTTTTGGAGATTATTGACCCCCCATGTAACACGCCGTAACGTCTTTTTGTACCCAAGTTTAGTAAAAGTGTGACCACCTAGTGACTCTTTATACCTAAAAGTAAAAGTTACCATTATGTGGTGTTAAGTACCTACTGGAAAGTCGAAAAACAATAACGCGTAATTCATTTTTCGTTTTACAAAAGCCATCATAAAATTTATCTTATTGCGAAAACGAAGCCAAATGACCAAAAAAGGAAAATTCAAAAGATATTTATAAAGTACTTGATTACAATATATAGACTATTTATAATATTCTTAAGTTACATAGTAATATTAATAACAAATTGATACAAAGAAAATTAAAACAAATTTAAAACGTCTGATCCCTGCCTTTAATGTTGTATATGTCCCACTAATGGCCTCCTCCTCCTCTCTTAGGCGAGAGGGAATGGTCTGTAGTCCCCACGCTAGCCTAATGCGTATTGGAGACTTAACATTCATCCATAGAACATAATTTCTCTTGGGTAGGGCCCTCTTAGGTCGGGGGCCCGTGGCATTTTGCCAGCCCTGCCACCCTATTGTTACGCCACTGACTATGTGTGTGTATACCAGACGATAGACTGAAAAAAAATCCAGAAGAAAATTGTATCTAAGTTTATTATCATCGTTAAAAAGTAAGTATATGCAGTCTGCGCCACCTCTTAGATCTGATAGAAGCTACAGTCTTTAAAGAGGCAAAGTGATTTGAGATTAGTAGTATCATGTCTAATTTAATAATTGTGTAATTGAAGTAGCGATCGCAGAACAAGAGCTCATCAATCACTACACCCTCGTGGACTTCAAAGTATAAGCTTATGCGAGAATACAACATTACTTAGGGTCCTTCAAGAACCAATTCTTGAAAGGCCTGCAACGCACTTGCGAGCCTTCTAGCAATGTGAGTGTCCATAGGCGGTATCACTTAACATCAGGTGAGCCTCCTGCCCGTTTGCCTCCTATTACAGAAAAAAATGTCTTCCCTTAATAGAGACTGTTAGGGTAGGGACACTTTCTTTTGTTAAATATAATTTTTAGTAAATTAGGTTAGGGAGCGTTCAAGTATTACGTCACGCAATTTTTGGAGATTATTGACCCCCCATGTAACAGCCGTAACGTTTTTCTGTACCCAAGTTTAGTAAAACGTTTTGTGACCACCTAGTGACTCTTTATACCTAAAAGTAAAAGTTACCATTATGTGGTGTTAAGTACCTACTGGAAAGTCGAAAAACAATAACGCGTAATTCATTTTTCGTTTTACAAAAGCCATCATAAAATTTATCTTATTGCGAAAACGAAGCCAAATGACCAAAAAAGGAAAATTCAAAAGATATTTATAAAGTACTTGATTACAATATATAGACTATAATATTCTTAAGTTACATAGTAATATTAATAACAAATTGATACAAAGAAAATTAAAACAAATTTAAAACGTCTGATCCCTGCCTTTAATGTTGGCATTTCCTCGCTGTGATACTTTTGGAGCGAAGAAAGCACCAGCTCTGGGGTCTGGGACTGGGGGTTAAGTTATTTTTATATTATATATATATATGTATATAAGATTGTTTTTAGCATCATTTACGATAGTATTGTCTTGTATTGCCATAACTTTCTCACATTTAATAAAACAATTAAAACATTTAAAATTATGAAAAATAATTGTAAATACATAACTTCAATCCGGTAAAAAATTGTTTTATTAAATCATTTACGATCTTTGTCTTCATTTATTTAATTTTATTTTTCTCCTGTTTAAGTGTTATTATTTTATCTTTCAGGATTTTGTTTCAATTCATCATAATATCTCTCGCTTGTCACTTATAACACAGCCTTTTGATAAAACCACTTAGAGCGTTATCCTCACTTCAGTTTTAGTAGTCATTAGAGGAAATCGCTAATGTCTTGAGGTCTGTAGGGGAGACATTGAAAATTAATGTACCTCTATATTTTTGCACAATGACTTCACGAAATATACAGATTATATTTACGGTAATAGCGGGAATGCCCTTACATGGACTGCATGGTTTAAAAAACTGTGTTTTTGTTGCGTTCGTGAAGTTTTTGTAATTGACACAATAATAACCTTATGAACTTATGATTGCTTAAACAAATAAAAAAAATGGTGCGTGTACTTATATACGCGCGTAAGAAGTTATACTTCTTTGGCTTTCTTTTTTTTAAATATTAAATAATTAATAATAAATATTTAGCGTTAATAATGTAACAATATTTAATATTTAGTATATATATTATTCAATTATTAATTAATATTATTAATAATTATTATTTTATTATATTATTAATTCAATTTAATAACTAGGTATGTTTCATAACCTTTTAACTAAGTAACAATAGGTCTTTGTGAAAAAGCATTGCTAAATTTCTTTGAAAAAATAATTAAAACTCCTTTATTTGTTTAAAAGGTACTACAAATGTCATTATGGCCATTCAAAATTCTTGGCATAGCTGCTAACGTCACGCATATTCTATTTCTTTTTACTTGTAGATTGTCTTATTCCCATCTCGCTCGCGCACGCTCGGCGCCCATACTGATAATTTTGTGTCACGGTGCGCGCGCATCGTAAAATTTCACTCTCATAAATTTTTCATAACGCGCCTAAAGAAGTATAACTTCAAAAAACGTGTGTGTACTTATGTACACGCGTTAGAAGTTTTTTCGCGTCAAAAATTTTATCTTTCGCCTTATTCTACCTTTGTATAAAAACTAACCTAACAATATAGAAAAATTACTCTCATAATTTTTCCCTCATGCGCCAAAAGAAAATTCCAAATATTCTCTTCTGTATTCGCGACTGAATCTTAAGGAAAATGGCCACCTTTATCAGAACCCTTCCAGCTTACAGGTCTGTAATGGACAGATGCATACAGATGCGGCAATCTTTGCAAAAATAAGATTGGTAAGATCAGCTAATTTTTCTCTAATTCAGCTAAGTTATCATGTTTCCCAGCCCTTAACGGTTATAGAACCTTAGGTAATATATGAAATTCTATTAGGTCTTGATATCACATTACACAGAGAGATACAATGCTTAACAGCCAGCAATCCAAGACTGCTTTATTATTAATTTTTTTTTAATTTGCAAGTTTTCTCGACAGGAATCAAACCTACAAACACGGGACCATATATGCGCTAGACAGCATTGAAACTACGTGAACTTAATCTGGTCGAACTAAAAAGTTACACATGCTTGTACAGTACGAGGGCGAGGTTATATTTCTAAAATTTCGATACATCTTAACTACCCCTAAATTCGCCTTAACAATGCATAACTACCATTGACTTCGAGCCCTTCGCAAATTGTGCGCAAACCCAGCAATTACTATTTGCTAACAACAGATACATTTGTATGACAATGTGTTTTTTTTATAGAAATATGATATGAAACGGTCCGTTGTTCGTTCTTTGTTAGGTTTGCTAGGTTTGCGTATCGGCTAAAAATATGTTCCAAATTCAAAAATAGTCCGTAAAGTATAGTGGTTCGTCAAAAGAGGTTATGTGTTCGAAATTCAAAAATTATTTATTACGTTGGCTTAAAAGGTGTCCAAATTAAAAAATTATCCGAAAATATACAAGTTCGTCAAAAGAGTTTTTATTGTTGACAGAGTTTATTGACGAAATTATAAGAATATTTTCGATCTTTTCAAAGTCTTCTAAGGAAAAGTAAAACTGATGAAGTTCTAGAAGTGCTACGGTAACACAACAATACCTAATACAAATAACGTAATATTAAACAATCTGTGGCTCTACAATCCATGGTCTTTGTATTCTATTTTTGTATCTGTTGGTCGTCTTTTTTTTATGGACTGCGACAAAAGGGAGTTATTTCATTAATATTGTTTTGGCGCGAAAAGTATGCACAGACAAAAAATACTAAAGGTTATTAAAATATCTTCTTAGTAGATACAATGTAGTAACAATTTTGTAATTTAACTTAGAATTGTTATAAAAAAGATTTATATTCACGTTAATATTATAATTTTTAAATAATATACAATATGTAATAAAACAATTTATAATGAGATTCTTTGTACAGATTAAATATCAATTCCATAGAATGTTCGGTGAAAATTATCTATAAGATATCGAATTATGACCTTAACCCCGCTTCCGAACTTCATAGAATAACTTTGTAAACATTACTTAGTATTAAGTACGATAAATATTTTTATCGTTTCCTGGTCATAGGTGACAGAGGATGCAATAACCACTTTATGGTACAATAAAATTTTATCATTATCATAATCAGTATTTACATTAATTATGCAAAAATTTCGATGTGTCTACTATACAACTGAGCGTTATTTAAAGTAGTTTTTGCCGCGCACCACCACTATGTGGAACCAGCTGCCCATTGCAGTATTTCCGAATCAATTCGACTTAGGGTCTTTCTGGAAAAGAGCGTCCCGATACTTAAAAGGCCGGCAACGCACTCGCTAGCTGTATGACATGTTTAAGTGATAAATTTAGATTTAGATGAGTCTCCTATATCAATCCTATGTCTGTATTTTAATTTATTTTTTAATTTTTGGTTATGGAATTTCCAGTGTTATTATTTTTGACGTCTAGGTACGTTTTATATTCTATAGTTTTATGCAAATTATCGATGCGTTTAATTGGCAGCTGTCAAAGATTATATCGATGATAAAATGATTGATAGAAAGATGGACGACACGGTACCCAAGTTATGTTACTAAAATTCGTAGACAAATATAATTTGATTGATCTTGAGAGTAGGTACTTTTGTCTTATCCACTATAACTGTACCTACATAAAAACAAATCTATAGATATATAAGAAATCAGACATTTCAACTTTCCAAAATCGGTTAACTGTATGATAGAATGAAGGGTGAACGGAACCCACTGTGATCTGTCATTCCCGAACGAGTGAAAGGGTTTTGTCGCGCGAATTAAATCGGCCAGCGGGAGGCTTCAGAGGTGACGCGCAATTGATCGGAACTGGTTATAACCGGTTCTTTTGTCATGTCACTCTTAAGTCTATTAGCTATGGAGTGAAATTTAGGCGCCAAAATGATAACGTCTTTCATTCGCCGGTGGCTATGTTCTGACTACCAAGTTCTAAATTCAAATTATAATAGCCATACGTCGTCTCGTTCTTTCATTTCATTTTATACTTGTATATAGAAAAGAACTTGGTATTTTGAATATGGAACTCGCCCGGAAACCCGGAACGGTCAATTTTTTTAAATAGAAACGGCCAGTTTAACACGTCAATGGATATATCAGAGACAACCTGTGGTATGAATAAAAAAACTGAAAATAAAACAGATGCAGAAATGAAATAAAAAAAATACTTAATAGGTTTTGTTGACGAATAATTCCTTCAATTGATACTAAAGACTGGACGCACCATCGAAACGCAATTCTCAAGTTACTTATTAATATTTGGTTCGTAAACAAACCTTGAACTTCAATCAATCATAAATTTCATAACGCGAGAAAGGGGATTTTCTTCCGATCAAATAATTATCGTTTTGATAAAATATTGGCAACATACCCCAGCGAGGACTGCTGATGTCACCTTAATTTACGACCTTCAATTATAACTTCTCTCCCGAAGAGATAGTTGACCTTACTTCCTTAATAATAAGGTTCATAATAAATGATTAGACATTGCTTCTTCATACAATGTTTGGAACGATTTGAATTTCGAATTCGGCTTCTAGAACTCCAATGGCATTTCTTCTCTATGAAATAGGTTTTGTTTTTTCTTTTGTATTTTGTTCTTAATTCAAATTATTAACTTTCGCACTTGTTTCGCGCTCTTTTTAAATCATTTGAAATAAATTGCTTGTCAAATTTTAAAATCGCGGAAGATTCCAGCTAAAATTTAGATTATGCCCTTAAACTCTCCTCCTTTCCGGATGCCGATATTATCAATCTGACAAGCATTAAAAAGAGAGTTGTATCTTCTCTTTCCTCAGTGTACGCTTTTATTGCGAAATGTAAGGATTAAGATTTTAAGTAGAGGCTCAGCTTGAGTAGGTATAGCTGGAGTATTCTATTTAACACTAAGTTTCGAATATAAGGATCAATCTTATTCCTTAGCATCAAAGTAACATAGTACACACAATCAATAATAATATTATAAGAATTTATTTATCCACATCTTATTTACATATAATGTACAAAAATTTATTGAGTGGCCCCCGTCCGGCAGAAGGACTCGTTCAACTTTCGTTTTTAATATCTTTAGCTTAAAATTCTGATAAAACTGAAGTTATCACTTCATTATAAACATATAAAGATAAATTGTCACCGAGCCGGTCTGATGATTAACAGTTTCCCGTAATTAAAACCGTTAGTTAACAGATAACGGATGATTAAAAATAATAGCCGCTTTATGGCGTCATTTTAATGTTTTAGTTTCCTTGTCGACGACCTTTGACATATTCACGCTAATTAAATTTTATATTTGTATTGTTATCTTTTAATGGTTTATCAATAGCTTGTATTGTGACCTCTGATTCGGTGAATTTTTATTGCCTTCAACAATCGTGGGAGGTCATAAAAAAGTAACCCAACAAGAGATATTTAAGTTATTCTAAACTTATATAGTAATATTAATAATGCTAAGTTAAGTAAGTTGACCCCAGAGCTGGTGCTTTCCTCGCTCAACAAATAAGTATCGCAATACAGCGAGGACATGCTGCTATCGTTAAAGGTACACTGCAACAAGGACCAAACTTTTTAAATTTGTTTTAATTTTCTGTATAGTAATTTTTAATTATTTTTATTATTACGAAATTGAGTACTGTATATTTGATTGTCATGTTTAGGTTTTAATAAACGATAAATATCTATTAGTAATATTTATTTGTTCCCTTTGGAGTAGACTTGGGCCATGGGGTTCAAGTGCACAGGCGCTAATTAAACATTTAATTTGGCTGGTTGATAGTACCGGTAACCCCAGAGCTGGTGCTCCTCGCCTAACGAATAAGTATACAATACAGCGAGGAAATGTACATTAAAGCATTAAAGGTACATTAAAGGTGTCAGAGACCAATTTTTTATTATTAATGACATTAAATTACATAATTTATTTGTAACGTATGTAGGTTGTATAAAACTATACAATTTTACTTACTTTTACAATATACCAATTCGACTTAGGTTCAAGAATCAAGGTCAAGAATGGCAAGTCAAAGTCTGGCAATGTTAATGGACCTATCACTTATCAGGTGAGCCTCCTGCCTGCCTGCTTTATATAAAAAACCCCAATATTTATATCTAATAGAAGTTATTAGTACACACACTAAAGATAAACTGTAATGGGTATGCGCATGCGTCGACGTGCTGCGTAATTAAAGAATAAGATTTCTCTGCATAATGTAGAAGTCTAAGCAGAAATACTGTATAATTTTTACATTTACCCACTTAATTCAAAGGAAATTCGTAAAAATCACTTAGCGATTGGCGAATTTAAAATTGGAATATCAAAGAATACTGTTATTGAAAAGTTGCTCTCTCGGGTGTCAAAAAGAAAATTAGGATGTGAGCCGTCAAAACTTCAAAACCAGCCCATCAAAGTGACATTTTAGAGGGATTCCGCCCCCACATTACACCTCTCTTATTATTTATCACATTGTTGCCGAAATTAATGGCAAACCCTCGTCAAATGATTTTTATTTTATAAATAAAGACTGGCTTCTGGCAGCTTAATAACATCCTCATGCCCTCTTTTCTATAACGAATTGTTGCATTGATCTTGTTTCAAAGTTTAAAATTCAAAACAATTAACACTACATTAAAAAGATTTGAGGTTAATTAAATTGGATTGCATTCATAATATTTGTCATCATTATACACATCAAAAATATATATACCATTTTTATTTTAACCACGTTTTGTTAATTGACAAGCAACTCTGTGCTTACTGTAAAGGTCGTGAAACGTTTGGACAGTTCAGATTCGAATTAAGTGTTTAATATCGAGACATATTATATTTTATTTACTACTTACGTTAACTTACAATAATTCAACACAAAACATAGTATCACATATAAAACAAGAAAATAAATCCTGTTTTATAAGCATTATTGCTATAGACAATAATAGCAGTGCCTATCTGGTACCTAATCCGCATTGAAAGCAAAAAAGTACAAGTAAAAACTAAAATTGAAAATGTAATATTTTTATTATTTAATGTTTTGCTACACTTATGTTCACATTAATTTAGAATAGATAGCTTGTAGCTTACTGTAAGAAAATGCATTACATATAATGTGGTAAACTTTAAAAAAAAATATTAAAATGCAATCCTTGTGACCCGACAGTGTTCAATTAAATAGATCATTTCAGTTGTATTAAGTATATTAAGGGTGCACGATTTATATATATATATATATATATATATATATATATATATATATATATATATATATATGAGATGTCTATAATATAATAGAACTGCCCATGGCTGGTCTACCCACCTAAGACAAAGACCTGAAGTCATATGGGTTGAAAATGTTAATTTCGACGACAAATTAAAAAAAAAAACAGATTATAGATCCACACCTTTCTGTTTGAACATTAGGTGTCGATTACATTAGGTATATGACTTCACTTGTTCGAGCATCAAAGGCTGTCTAAAACAGAATCAATGGCCGATGCAATTCCATGCAGACAGGGCTGTCATAGTAAAGGCAGAAAAGCACAAAAATACATTATAAATGTTATTAAATAAATAGTTTATTTACACGCCATAAAGAAATATTTGTAGTTTGTCAAATGTATAAATATGTCTTTGAAGACTAAAAATTAGTAAATCAATCAATCAATCAAAATACGTTTATTCAGTTTAGATGCGTCTTAGGGCATGCTTATGAATGTCAAAAACGTTTACCAAATTCACGAAAGAGCAAGACTACGCCATCCGTTCGCAAAACTTCCAGGAGGCCTTGTTCTGAGAAGAACGGGCATGAAACTCAGCAAGTTTTACCCACCCTCTACGTTACAATTATTCAAAGGAAAATGTCATAAACCACAACGTCATTAAAGTTACATAAGTAAAAAAAAATTAAAATCTGTTCTGTGATTTACCACATTCACCATTACACACATATTCACAACACTTCAAAGATAACAAAACAAATTATAACAATATAACTAGAACTGTTGTCACGCGTTTTTGTCTTCTAGGCAGTCATTAACCTTTACAGCTCCTTACAAACGTTGTGTAAAAAAAAATGGTGATTAAAAAGAGTGGCGGAGAGTTTATTGCCAGTTCTTCTCTCCCGTTCTACGCCCTTGATTTGAGAACTGGCAGTAAATGTAAAATTAGTAGTAATTTTGTACTTTACTTTAAAGGTAAAGAAACCTCAACAATATCTTGTATTTTGAAAAAAAAAAGAAAGCAAATCTTCAAACTATATTGCAAACACATGATCAAACATGTAAAATATTAATTAAACCGATAATAAAAAAGTTATAACTCAAACAGATATTGCACACAGTCGGCGCCAGTAAATCAAAATCTCGATAGCAATTCATGACGCGACGCGTGATCCGTGAAAAATTGCTTATTTTACTACATCCATTCTACAGGCTGTCTAAAGCAAGGCAGTTTTTAAATTAAAAATCATTTATTAACACTACAGATAAATAATGTACGAAAATATCATAAGAACCACATTTCAATATGGTTTCATCATCTGACGAATTTCCACACGATATTTATATGCACCTTTATCTGGAACCAGCTGCCCACTGAAGTATTTCTGAGCCAATTCGACTTAGGGTCCTTTAAGAAAAGAGCGTACCAATTCTTAATAGGCTGGCAAGGCACTCGCGAGCCCTCTGGCATTGAGTGGCGGTATCACTTATCATATGAGCCTCCCGCCCGTTTGCCCCTTGTTATATGAAAAATTGTTATGTAGTGTGCAGTGTCAATTATTAAAAAAAAACTTGATTCGTTTATCTTGGAATGCGTGGTACAATAATTAACGCCATAGAAATCGAACTAAGTGATTTGATTTTTTCAGTATTCTTAAATATTAAATGATTTCATTTATGTATGTAGACTTGTACATATATGTATACTCAATTGTATATATATAAATTTCAAATATGTTCAACAACACGCTGTATAGCTCGCATCCATATATCATCGGAGCTCATCGCATTTTTAATAAAATCCGTTTCAGGCGAACTCCCGGTTGATTATATTTGTTTTGTAATTGATTTATTCGTTCATTTTGAAAAAATAATGTCACAGACTATGTAAGACTGTGGATTATTCACTGGACTATTTAAATTCAATACTCTACTATTTGGAATACAGGTAGACCAACGAAAATAAAAAAAGTCAAAATCTATATATATTTTGTTGCCTGTTCGATCGAGATAATAAAATAAATAAATCAAAGATATTTATTCGTCTCTTCTTGGTTAGAGGCTTCATCAGCCCTTTCGACAGCGTTACGACCTTTTAGCTCAGGGCCTCAGATTACAAATATCAAGAATTATGACAAAATGCAAATACCAGGAAAATACTGGCAGACTGTTGGCAAAGATTGAGAGACAACTGAAAAGGACAATTTTTGAAATGGAAGTTAAGGATTTTGAAGTAAAAAAAGTATTAATTATTATTATTACTATGGCTTTATAAAGCGAATTTGATAGCCCTTATAAAATAATCTACTCTTGAATGCAACGGCGAAAACGGAATATTCGGTCAGTCAAAAATCAATTGAATTTGTAATGATATAGTTTTCGTCATCTGCCGTCAAATTATCGTAATTATAAACCACGGGCCCACTTCAAACCTCTCAGGTTGCTGTCCAAATATACGTTGGGGTCCGTTACGATTCTTGCAATCAAAAGAATTTATCGGCAAAGTCGACCCCATATCTATTCTTCTCAATCCCTACCTTGAAAAGTGTGGACAGTTGAAATTGACTCTTATTGATGTGTGGTAAAGTTCTTAATACATTGAATGCATTGCTATTCAAAGTCGAGTGTCTGCTAAAGAAAATAGTCAATAAACAAAAAGTTAAATTAATGCTTCACTTATGTCAGGGCAAACAGTGTGTTCATTGGTTTAGGATTTGCGTCTTTAGAATTACATGGCATAATGTTATGATTTTTGGAATTTTTGTTTTTTTTTTGTTTTTGCCAAAACTCCCAAGAACAATAAATGTAATGTTTTGTGTATATGTAAAAATATGTATATTTTCAACTTCACCTATGGCAAAAAAACATGTATGTATATTACACGTTTTAGTACACGCGTTAGAAGTTATACTTCTTTGGCGTAACAAGATAAAAATCTTTTCAAAATTTTTATTCTACGTTTGTAGAAAAAACGACACTAACAATAAAAAAACTAAAATGTTGACTATATAACTTCAAAAATTTACTCTCATCATTTTTCGATAACGCGCCAAAAGAAGTATAACTTCAAAAATATATAACTTGCTAACAGTCGTAACAGCATTATATAACTGACGGCAGCTGTAGTAGAACACCTTGTATATAGATCGAAGAACAAAACTAAACTTGATGAAGCCCTTGAAATAATAAACGTATAACATTGTG
Source organism: Pieris macdunnoughi (assembly GCA_905332375.1). Taxonomy (NCBI): domain Eukaryota; kingdom Metazoa; phylum Arthropoda; class Insecta; order Lepidoptera; family Pieridae; genus Pieris; species Pieris macdunnoughi. Next base: position 4,030,214 of record CAJOBZ010000026.1, read on the forward strand.
AGCCGAGGTCGGGAATCAAACCTACTTTCTCGTTAATTGTTTTTTACCCCATGAATCGCAGGACAAAAGATGTCTTGATAAAATCACAGTTCATTTGTTAAATTGCTCTATTTTCTTGGGAATTCATATTTAGTTTTAAGTGCATTATTTTTTACTAAAATTTATCCAGAAACAGCGGGAAAACTATACTTTAAAAAATATTATTGTATAATAGATTATATATGTATTTACATATTATATAATCTATTTTATATACAAATAAGTTTTCTAATCAATTCAAACTTTTGTTTAGTTATAAAAAAATTAAGAGGGTATTTGCAAAATGTTTAAATAAATGTATGTCTCAATTAGTATTTTTATTGATAATATGACATATATTTCAATATAAGAAGTATATAGATAAATGCCAAAAGGAATTCGTAGAAAAATTACATTCCAATAAAAAAAATCTGTGATTCCTGTGAGTACCTTCATTTTACAAATTTATTAAATTTATTTCAACTATTCGTCGTAACAATTTAATTCAAGGTGTGAGATAAAATACAACAATAGGCACTGATTAACCCGAAGATTCACAGATTTTAGAAAAAATTAACCTTTACCAGAGGTCAAGGGATCAACCCTTTAAAGATAGCACGAAGATAACCCTTTGCCAACCGAAATTAGTTGTATTCAATCTGACACATTGATTGTCATAACTAACCGTGCGAAATTAGAACGGCACAAAAAATCGGTTTTTTTGACAAAAAAGGGTAAAAAATTGTGTCACTGACATCTGCGTGATTCACGCTCTAACCTTATTTGAATCGGTTAACTGAGTAATTGTAGATATTGTTACGAAATACTTTTATAACTATCTATCTATTTATAACTATCACTTGGCACGGGCTAATAACAAGCTACTGTAGCAATAAATACCTAAGACTAAGATTTCAAACCAATTATTGTGGCATATTTGAATTCCCTATTTTGTTTAATTTAAATTAGTAATTAATTTAAATATAACTTTTTTTTTAAGTACTAAAAGATAAATTTGTCAAATCACGGATTCACCTGAAAATAGCTCCAAATTTTTTTCTACATATTTTCATGACTCGGCAATGGTGTACCATGCAATAATGTGGTGGTGCATGCTCTTTCACCCTATTAAAATTAATTATAATACATCATTTGTTAAATGAATGAAAGACGGCACCTATTATATTAATGATTCTACACTTCGGTGGAAGAAGAAATTGTGACCAATATTCCGTCACATAAAGTTCTGTCTTTTTTTAAATTAATAAATAAAATATATCTCTACAATCTTAACATATACTGTCTCGACTCGGTTGCCTGGACTTTCTTGTACAATTAATCCTGAACAAACGGACTGGAGTTGACGTCCAAAGACAGTAACGTAACACCATCAGAAGGCCCGCAAATAATTTTTTATTCATAGTTTTGTAATATGTTGTTTACGCAATTGTCTCCTCGCTTATTCAGGATCCAACTATGCTTTTAATATCTATGTAAACCTTTAAATTTCGATCTAGAACATTAAAAATTTCTTCATGTAACTCACACGAATAAAGATAAAAACTTTCGCATACTCGACACACGCTGTGATCCATAGGCGTCCAGAGTCACGTCATTACCACATTATAGTTTAAACTCCTTTATATAAACGGACATAAAGTTTAAAATCCCTTAACATTTCATAGAATGTAGCCACAGGGCGTATCTATAAAGGTAGTGATGTGAATAACTCCTTAGAAATCCTTTTAGTGTTTATCATTTGAATGACAAAAGTCAAGTCAAAGGGGCAGCTATAACGATCTTTGCTATGTGCATAGCAGTGTTAATGTTTATTTAAAAGTCAAGCAAATTCAGGGACAACTTCAGTAGTCAAAAGTCAAAAATCATTTATTCATGTAGGTAACACAATGTACACTTATGAACGTCAAAAAGAAATACACATTAAATGCTTCTAATTTTACATTTACTGCCAGTTCTTAAATCAAGGGCGTAGAACGGAAGAGAAGAACTGGCAATAAACTCTCCGCCACTCTTTTAAGTCTGTAACGATTCTCCTATATTTAATTTTTAACTGCAGTAATAGGATTTTGTCATGGCTTAGTTGGTTTATATGTGCTATATCAGAATAACTTGTGTCCAAAGACAGTTTTGTAGCTTTTATTTATTTATTAGTCATCTTACAGCTAACATGTTATAAAACACTTAGACAATATACAAAGGCAAAACAGATTATATTGATAAACAAAATATATGTAACAGAAAACATAAGTAAGTACATTAATAGACAAAAAGAAAAAAATAAAAGAAATTTACTTTTGTTTACTTACATCTCTGTCTCTCTGACCTTACATATATCTTTATTTCTTTGTTTATTAATACATGTCTGCTATGTTTTGCTACGTTAATTTACTACAAAGTGAGGTGTGCTACTTGGAAAATATGATATCATATAAATATCAGGTAGTCTGTGGACAACATCCATTCAATATAATTTTGCCGTAATAATAATATATCTAACAGCGTCTCTTGTGTCCAAAGACAATTGTTTTGTAGCTTTTGTTTAGTACTCATCTCTGTCTCTGTGACCCAACACATTTTGACCTCTTTGTTCATTTATACATGTCTGCTCTGTGTTGCTTCGTATTTACGTTTAAAAATAATGTGAGTTATGGTACTTGATAGCGTCAATTTGACGTACACAATTCTAACAGTGTTTTGTTTGTTCTGACTGTATCCAGATAAGATAGATCAATCAAATCAAATCAAAATACGTTTATTCAGTTTAGATGCGTCATAGGGCATGCTTATGAATGTCAAAAACGTTTACAAAATTCGCGAAAGAGCAAGACTACGCCATCAGTTCGCAAAACTACCAGGAGGCCTTGTTCTGAGAAGAACGGGCAAGAAACTCAGCAAGTTTTACCCTCCCTCTACACTACAATTATTCAAAGGAAAATATCATAAACCACAACGTCATTAAAGTTACATAAGTAAACAAAAATAAAAATCTGTTCTGTGATTTACCACATTCACCATTACACACATATTCACAACACTTCAAAGATAACAAATCAAATTATAAGAATATAATTAGACCTATTGCCAAGCGTTTTTATCTTCCAGGTAGTCATTGACTGTGTAGTAACCTTTACACATTAAAGTTTTTTTGATATGTGTTTTGAATCTGTTTAAAGGCAGTTTGAAGATTTCACTAGGAATCAGTTCAGAGCGTGTTAAATAATCCTATTACCAGTATATAAGTATTGGTTTTTAATATTTATAAATGTTATTATAAGATTAAGATATTTTATAACCGATAAACGGCTTTGTATAAAGTAGGAACAAAAATATCGAAACAAGGTGACACAATGCCACTACGAACTACGTAGCATCGATCTGTGGCCACAAGTGAGAAAGTTTTTCAAGATGGCGGGGGGCTCATATTTTTTACTGTCGCAGTCAGGGTGAGCAGTGAAGCCTATCGCTACACCGCTCTCCACTCCTCTTAAAAGCTGAGGGATCAATGTATGTAGGTGTCTGACTTGTAGCCGTGCGTAGCAGATTCTTAAGATTTAAGGTATGAAAAGATTTTCAAACATTGTTGTTGGGCAGTTTTACCTCTTCATATACACATTTAAAAACACCAACATACTAATAAAACTTTGACGGCTCATTGATCTAGTGGTTAGTACCCCTGACTGCGAATCCATGGGTCCCGGGTTCGAACCCCGGCTGAGACAAACATCAATGTGATGAGCATTTGGTGTCGTGCTTAGGTCTTGGTTTTATATATCTATCTATCTATAATATGTATGTATATCCGTTGCCTAGTACCCATAACACAAGCTTCACCAGCTTAGCATGGGACTAGGTCAATTGGTGTGAATTGTCCAATCATAAAAAAAGCATATATAACATTTTAGTTACAGAGACGATCGTCTTATAAGCCGCCGTGATACTGCCAAAAAGCTCGCAAGTGCGTTGCCGGAATTTTAATGAACGTTCTTTTAAGGACAGTTCTTATTTAAACTAGACTTAAATAATAACCATATTATGAAATTTGGTAAAAGTTTTTAGAAAACTGATGAATTATCTCGTCCTCTCGTAGTAATTTGATTACGAGTATGTTATTTATCTAAGGCTTTTAGTGCTTTTTTTTACCTTTCTTCGGTCTGGGCCTCAGATTTCTGTATCTGTTTCATGATCATTTGTCAATCTAATAGGCGAATAGGTGATCAGCCTCCTGTGGCTGACACTCGCCTTGGACTATTTGAGTCTAAGGCAAGCCGGTTTTCTCACCATATTTCGCCGTTCGAGCGAATATTAAATACGCACATAAACAGAAAGTCCATTGGTGTACAGCCGGGTATCGAACCTACGACCACACGGATGAGATTCGCAGTGCGATTATTAACGAATTATTGTACTTTGGTCGTGTCATCATCGGTTGCTACCAAATGTGGAGTGTCGAGTGGAGGTCAGTGGTCGCTGCTACCCCTTCGAGAAGAAGGCGTGTATATATAGTTCCAATTGAAAGCGTTTTTGCATTATATTTGTTAATTTTATCTTGAATAATGATTTCCACTGTAAACACATTCATTCTATATTATAATACAATATAACATAAACAAAATTACTAGAAAGTAGATAATATTATATCAACGGAGAGTTAATATCCCCCAGATATTGTAACTATAGTCTGACGGATGGCAAGCATATGGTCGCTACTGAACTTTCTAGCAAAAAGTAATTTTATTTATATTATGTTACAGAAAATGCAAATTTAGACATTGCTTGTAATACCTATATGAATAAATTTTATGATTTTATTAGTGATTATAACTTCAGGCTCAACAGATAGGAACACAGATAGGACAGACAGGAACAGCCAAGGACCAGTTTAAGCAAGCTTTTCATTGCTATTTCGGGATTTATAAATTATGTGAGAAATTTCTTAGACTCATATTAGCTTATTAACAAATTCAATTAATTTATAATCACACATATGTTTATTTACTTTAAGAGTGGAACATAATCTTATTTAAATGATTAGGATTACATTATTGATAACATATTAATGCTCCACCGTATATCGACATGTACCCCTTAGTAGCTTATCTGCTACTTTTAATGGTCCAGTGAATATGCTATCTCGCTCTTACAACTTGATTACTAACATTGATATATTTTACACCAGTCTTCCAACCGTAACTTTGCTAAGCACGCTCTTAATGAGGTTTAAGTTTTAGTTTTAGTTATTATTATTACTTTGTTTTCTAATTTTTATTTTGTGGTTGCTTGTTATGTTCTAATATTTTTGCGACTGAGGCGCAAACTAGCTGCTGTGGTCTCTGGCAGAATGACCAGCGCTGTGGAACATTCTGCTCCTCAGCATTATGCTGATCCAGGGCCAATTACAGCCACAGCACACACACGCATTACACACAGGAAACATACCGAATGGGAAATGGGATTTTTTTATATCTCTCATTATATTTTTAATTTTTTTTTCTTTGATTATTATTATTTTGTGTGTTTATGTGTGTGTGTTTCTGTTTGTAATCAATGTTATGTCTATATCTATATCTAATATACCTAATTGATGTGTATATGTGTACAATTTGTGATGTCATAATTTCTTGTATAATTTTATGCATACACGTCGAACATATAAATAAATATGTAGAAGTGTTAATTTAGAGGTTATACCGGCCGTGTCAATTTTCCTTTCAATATTCCATTAGACAATTCTTGTATGGTGAGATCCAGCTTCCAAAGTGCGTTACGCTGATTCACTCCTTGTGAACCAAAATTATCAAATCTCTGCCCCAAACGAAACTTCTTTTAAATTCTATAATTAACTTTATGTACAACTCATATACCAGCCTCCACCAGTGTTCGTAAAGTACATAAATACAGTTGAAATTAATTTCACATAGCCCGCGGCCTTTGACAACAAGCGGACCTAGACACGTGGCGTATGTACACAATCATATTACCGCAAACAGCTTAGCTCTATACGATAACTAACTAACATGTTTATGAATCTATGAAGTATGGGTAACTAATCAATCTTTTGTGCTTTTTTTACTCCATAGACACAAGAGATGTACAAACGTTTTTCATTTGTTTTCTTCTGTTATCCATGCATGTTTTGAATAGAATTTGTTTTATAAAGAGGGAAAACGGGCAGGAGGCTCATCTGATGTTAGGTAATACCGCCGCCCATGGACACTCTCAATGCAAGAGGTCTCGCAAGTGCGTTGCCGGCCTTTTAAGAATTGGTACGCTCTTCTTGAAGGACCCTAAGTCGAGTAGGATTTCTAATAAAAGCATACCGAGTGTTGTTTTTTGATTTATTTTTTAAATATTGCCAGAAAAATGTTTAAAGGGCGATCAAGCGACTCCGACATATCATAATAATAATAATAACGACTCATTGGTCTAGTGGTTAGTAACCCTGACTGCGAATCCACGGGTCCCGGGTTCGATCCCCGGCTGAGACGAACATCGATGTGATGAGCATCGATGTTTGGTGTTGTGCTTAGGTCTTGGGCGTTTAAATATGTATTTATATGTCTATCTATCTATAATATGTATGTATATCCGTTGCCTAGTACCCATAACACAAGCTTCACCAGCTTAGCATGGGACTAGGTCAATTGGTGTGAATTGTCTTTAAAAAAAAAATAATAATAATAAGAATAATTTTACTCATCCGACAAATGCAGTCCATTGATTGATTAATAGCCTTGGTTTGGAGTTGTGGAGTCACAACAATTTTTTTTTAATTCTATTATATTAAGCAGATTTTTGTTTAACTTAATATACAACACAGGTTCGATTATATTATAGTTTGATAGCCTTTTCATTACATACGTCTTCGTTGTTGCAATGTACTTTATTATTTAAGTAGCAAGTTCTTCCGTCGTCAAATAAATTCTGTATGTAGGTATGTGTATTATTTATTTTATCTGTGAATACATTCGGAAAATTTTATAACATCTAATATATAAAAATCTCGTGTTGCGGTGTTTGTAGTTAAACTCCTCCGAAACGGCTTGACCGATTCTCATGAAATTTTGTGTGCTTATTGGGTATGTCTGAGAATCGGACAACATCTATTTTTCATTCCCCTAAATGTTAAGGGTAGTCCACCCCTAAATTATTATTTTTAATTTTTAGATAAATTATTTATTTTTTTATGATACATCATTAAAAATACATACAATCCCTAATTTTCACCCCTCTACGATCAACCCCTATTTTTTAGTATAAATGATATACATGGCAAAACGACGTTTGCCCGGTCAGCTAGTAATATACTATAAAATTTGTATTGGTAGGAACAAAATAGCAATTTATGAGATGTTAATTAACCTAAAATATATTCCAATATTTGTTGTTTTATGTATTCATATATGGGTTATGGGTTTACACACACACACTTTGTATTGCGACAGTGTGTAGCGTACAAATAGCAGCGCCGAACATTCTTCCAGCGCGAACAAAATATTAGTTACCGAATAAATTTGCTACAAACTCCTTAACTAGATGGCAACATATTCACTGTATTTTATGATCATTACGTGAAATAAAATATTTAACTTTTATTTGTTACAATCACGATTTTTGTTAAACATCTGATTCTTATATGAATATTTGTAATATTCTATTTTGTTTTACGTTCCTCACATCAACAACTATGCAAAAAACTTTTTAAATAGCGCAGCCCGGACAACGACCACTATTTAAGCCTTGACTTGCTTAAGCTATCGCGGAATATGCTTAAAAAGAGTATTAAGAATATCCATAGCCATACACACTCTCACATACACACCCTCACTTACACACAATCACACAGCACAGCCAAATTAGGTTAATATTTTTTGTTTGAATCTTTTTGTATATAATATCATGTATTCCATCTTTGGCTTTATCTTTAGTATAATTTTTGTTACATATATTACGAAATAAATTAACAATAATAAAGGTGTTGAATTCGTTATGCTAACTTTAAATTCGAACCTGCATATACATTATACAACCAAATTAAGATGCTCTCAATTGAAACAAAAGCACTTAATATTGCATTTTGCATTGAAAAATGTAGAATTATCTTTTTCTCGTCGGGACCGAACAAAGGGCACGAACAAAAGCTAAAAACAATGGTCACAGTTTAATACGAGAGCCATTATTTGAGTATGGGAAGAACTGATGAAATTGAAATATTATTTAAACAAGCATTTCCCTCGTGAAGAGTCTTTAATAATTACCGGCCATGCGTGAGCTTATACGTTTTTGCGTTTTAATGATAATTGGCTTAATGCGATCCAAATACGCTGGTATTTTATATTTTAACTTTGTGGATTGATTCGCCGCCATTTTGTATTAGTCTTTCGACATTTTAATTTTAATAATAACAACACATTTATTACATTTATTTTTATAGATAACTAGCTGGTGCCCGCTACTTCGTCTACGCTGGATTAGTATTTCGAATAGCTTATTAATATAAGTAACTCGCTTCACACGCTAATGCGTGGCGTAGAAAAAACTTCTAAAGATATTTACTATTTAAGATAAACATTTCCATCATACATACGTGTAATTGTGTAACTAGGGGGTTTGGCATCGCACGTCAGAATAGCTCGCAGATGGAAGATTTTTTCCTACTTACTTGATATTTTAGACAATACACACAATATCTTTATAAATTGTAGCCTTTGTGTTATTCTGATGTATAAGCTATATTTTTGCAAAGTTTCATTACAATCCATTCAGTAGTTTTTACGTGAAAGAGTAACAAACATCCATCCATACTTATAAACTTTAGCGTTTATAATATTAGTAGGATAAGATTTCAGTGGCTAATTCTTATTGACCTTAACTTAGTAGCATGAACCCTAATAGTCCCGCCTCCCGGATCCGATGAGAACAAATTATTGTTTCACAGAAATTTAAGATTATGTATAAGGTATAAAAATGTTTTGTTTTCGTTTCGTTTTTGGTATTGATTGTATTTTTTTTTTACTTCTATTAGAAATTTAAAGAGATTTGTACTGTTGTGTAGCCCTTCCAAGACTTCGTGGTGTTGTGGTGGTGTGGTGGCGTTCTTTACTTTTAGTTTTTTTTAATGTTTAAGGAATAATAAAAAAGCTTTTATACACTTCACACGTGTAAAATATCAACAGACCGATTATTTTGCATAAATATAATTAATCAGATTTAATAAAATTGTCACGTTTTAAGGTGCTGTACGTATTGCAACGCGGATACATGGGAATCGTATAAAGCAGAAATAGGTATCCAATCAAAGGTGGAATGCTTCACTGCAATTATAGGCTTTATTGCTTCAGTACGGATGCTAGTGCTTATTTTAACTAAGTTTTATGACAGATTTCATATTTTATAGTCTTTTGTTTTCCGTCTATAAGAGTATATCTCGCGTCTGTAACTGCCAATAGAGATTTCATTCTAGAGTCTTTGAACCCCGTTGACCTCAATGAACTGAGAAATTTCACCAGTTATCGTATTCCTTTTTTTTATAGAACAGGAGGCAAACGGGCAGGAGGCTCATCTGATGTTAAGTGATATACGCCCATGTACTCACATTGGCATATTGAGAAATGGTACGCTCTTTTCTTGAAGGACCCTAAGTCGAATTGGTTCGGAAATACTTCAGTGCACACTGGTTCCACATAGTGGTGGTACGCGGTAAAGATTGCCTTAAGAAACGCTCAGTTGTGGAAAGACAGACGTCGAGGTGATACGGATGGTATTTTGTAAATGAGCTTGAACGATTTCTATACAATTTGTTATACCCAAATGTCAATGCTTTCGTTTAGTTCCAAATACACTCAAGTACATTGTTTGATACTATTCGTTACGTTAGCTATTCGTTTTTAAGTATTACTAACACAACTTTTGCAAAAGCTACGAAGCAGAATTATGCTTTATTATTACTAACTTATTCTATAATGGTTCACATATAAAATTCAGCACAATGATTGGTCAGTATCGCTTCATTAGCAAATTACCCTCCAATAATCTTTTACATCAGATGCTGTAAGTAATTTGAATCCAATAAAAATATAATATATAAATAAATCAGTGGCGCTACAACCTTTTTAGGTAGGGCTTCAGATTTCCGTATCTGTTTCATGATCATTTGTATTTAATAGGCAAGGTAATCGGCTTTCTGTGTCTGACGTACGCCGTCGACTTTTTGGATCTAAGGCAACCCGGTTTCCTCACGATGTTTTCCTTCACCGTTCGAGTGTATGTTATATAGAAAGAAAGAATAAAGAAATACATAGAAAGAAAGTCCATTGGTGCACAGTCGGGGATCGAACCTACGACCTCAGGGATGAGGATCGCACGCTGAAGCCGCGGCGAACACTGTTCTTGTAAGTAATTTACGATCCACATTAATTTCTGTAATTCTTTATTATATTAACGTTTAATGAATAATTTGCTTATACCCCGCTTTATCATTATAGACTAACGGACTAATAATATGTTCTACTTTAAAAAAACAACTTATTTATAAGTGCTGCTGGCGGAGTACAGTATACATAACAAGTAGATATACATAGATTACCGTGCTCCTATGTTGATATATTAGTAGGTACCTCTGTAGTGTATATAGCTCTCAAACGTACGATGTAATGTGACAGAAAACGTTCCCTCACGGTTTGTCAAACTCCCCTCGAATTGATAAAATGGCTCTGCCTCAAAAACGATAGAAAAATCTACAAAAGGCTGTTCCCTCAACGACTCTCGACCTAAACGCTTTAACTATGTCCCAACCCCATACTCCAGGATTGCTCACTCCACTTGTCTCCGAAAAGCCGTGAATTTTTTATTGGATTTTCTGCCTAATTGTTGGGGCGGAAGAGTTAGCTTGGCACGCAACTGCCGAGATAATGATGGTGCTTCAGAAACGGTTTGGGTATTGCTTCTAATTGGTTTCGGTCCTCATGTAAAACTGTTGCACGCGCCACTCTTTATATACGCAATTTAACTGATCTTTTAAAAATTAACTATGTAAAAGCCATTGGGCATTTAAAACACAACAATTTTCGAATGTTTTCACACGCTGTTTTATTGTTTTTTTAAATTATTACTCTTTAATGTATAATATTGTAAGATTTGAATATTTTTAAATAAGTGAGGAACATGTATACTAACATGTATACTAACAATACAATAATTTACCTATCCGCTGCATTGCTTAATTTGTAAGTAATACTTTGTGCCTTTTTAGTATAGTAGTTTTATTCGAGTTGTACATTATCTTCACATATAATTATTTAACGAATGTTTACAAAATATTGTAAAACCTATTTTAAAAAGTATGTGTGGTGTTTCTTGCCCCTTCTTCTCCACACGAAACTACCTTTTGGAAGGGGCAACTAGAATCATCTTTGTATTTTATTTAACGTTCAAAAGCCATTTTAGGTGATCAAATTGGAATACATGATTTGACTATTAACTATTGACTATTGTCGCCTCTCGCTAAACTGCTGGGAATCTTTCGAATAATAAGTAATTCCCATGTATTTTTTACATGAATTTACATTGGTAAACATATTATAGGAAATAGCATTAGTCCAAACGATAGATAACTCTCTGCCTTACACAAGTTGCATAACTTTTGGTCCTTCACAGTTACAAATATTTTTTTTATAGTAAATTGTCTTTCTACGGCATTGATAATTAAGATCTAACTTAAGTTAACACTAAGTACTGTAAATTAAATCTAATTTACTAATTAATACATTAAGTGTCAAAACACTACTTACAGTCTCCAATTAGAGAAAACAGTAACTAGTGTATGCTGAAATATTGGCATACCAGCTCATATCTGTGAGTCAATATCTCTTAATTACTGTTATAAGTTGATCATATAATATATATAGATTTTTTTTTATAAAATAAAATTTAATACGGCTGGCAGTGTACAATTTATCGCGTCTCGGGCTCTTCATTTTAATTAGTCGCCATGACGAATTATGTAAGAGGAAGGTTTGCACAAACATTTATTAATAAAGTCATTATTATTGTATATATTAATAACGTCAATAAAAAATGACCTTTTATCTTAAGAGAATTTAAAAAATTTACTTGCACTAGAGGCTTATATAGTTCATAAAATATTATTTTACCATTAGTATTTCCATTTTTAGTTTTTTTTTCTTAATAGGGTTGCCTGGAATAGATCGCTTGTTAGCGATAAGTCCGCCCGTTGCATCCATAAATATATATCTTTTTTGTTTTATTTTAATGTAACGAAGTTTAAATAAATTAAATGCCTTTATTAATGCCTTAACAAGTTATAATGTATGAAAGATAAGGTAGAGAATGCATGACGCAAATATGAAGTGCGTCGAAAATTTAAATCACAATAAAATGTAATCTACATACGACACTGATTTCAATACAGACTTTGGCTTATCTATTCTGTTCATATAAGAATCACATTCCAAGGAATTCAAGTGTTTGAAGAAAAATAATTAAACGCCAAAATGTGTATAATTCATATATGGTTACTATGTATCACATAATAGGCCACTTGCACTCCTGCGACGCTAAGCACGCTAACGTTCAAAAGTGCGTTGGCAGCCTTTTAATACAATCCTGTATGTAAAAAAAATAAAATATGTTTATTATGAAACATAAGATACATGTATCACTTATTCCACGTCATTAAATTTGAATTTGTAGGCATCCCTACTCATCGGCAAAGAAGAAAGAGGGTGTAGGCCGAGAGAAAAAGCCGGCGTAAAAACCTCTCGGTACTCTTTTAAAATAGCAAATCATCAAACAACACTTATTTTAAAACAAATATCGCAAATTAATTAGAAGTAGCCTGTCTAGCACTAGTCCCAGGCCCTTTTATGTAATGTAATGTATATGTAAGGCCTTATATCCATATTTTTCCCGCCTAAGATCAAGTCCACCCTGTATAAGACAGTTTTATCGTCAACGCGTGCCCTACACTGCATTCCGGTTGCCGCGACCCGAGCCGTTTTACGAGCAACATTAATGACACATGGTAACGACCGGGAAGAGAATTGACGACCTCACCGACCGCAACTTTTATATGACGATTTAGAAAGAGAAAGAGATATGTGTGCTAAGAAAGATTTGTCTCCAGAGGTTATGTTACGTGGGTAACACTGGAAATGTTTAGAACTGGCCAGTTAGAAACATTCCTAATGTAAACTTTTTTGAATTTCAATTTTAGAACTCTTTGGTAACCTAATGTATATTGCATTCATTTGTCATTTGTTTTTGTGAATTGGCGGAAAATCTAAAACTATTGTTCTAAATGAAAATGTAAGTGTTACCTACGTATAAATATGGAATATGAATGATAATCTCTGAGTTCCTAGGTGAAATGATAGCTGTGAAACCAGTGGCGTTGCAACCCTTGTGAAGACTACAGATTTCACTATATATCGTGATTAGTTTTCTTAGTGTTTGCTGGATACACGCAGTCGACTTTTAGGTATAGAACATGTTTCCTCACGGTGTTGGCCTAGTGGCTTTAGCGTGCGACTATCATCTCTGAGGTCGTAGGTTCGATCTCCGGCTGTGCGCCAATGGACTTTCTTTCTATATGCGCATTTAACATTCGCTCGAACGGTGAAGGAAACCATCGTGAGGAAACCGGCATGCCTTAGACCCAAAAAGTCAAACGGCGTGCGTCAGGCACAGAAGGCTGATCACCTGCTTGCCTATTAGATGAATCATGAAACAGATTCAGAAATCTGAGGCCCAGACCTAAAGAGGTTGTAGAGCCAGTGATTTATTTTTTATTATTCAAAATAGGAGATAACAAAAACATACGTGACAAATTACCTAACTTGTTTTATCAAACAACTTATCAAAGCGGCGAAAGATAAGATTTTTCTTTTTTATTTAAAATTACGTTGAAACTACATTTATTTATTAATAGCTTTAAATTTTATCGGTAAAGCAATTATCATTATTAAAACAAAATCGGATTAGTTATGTAAAGTTACGCCCAAGAGTATACCCAGGCTCTCAAAAGCATTTTAACATTAATTTTAAAGTATTTAATTAATTAGCGGCACATTCAGTATTATAGTGAGTTGTCCATTTTGTCTAATATCAAATAACTGTGCATCTAAAGAACTAACTTTTTTTTCTGCGGGTATTTGCAATCAGCCCTAAGGCTATGAGCGAGTTCCGTGGTGCTGTCATGTGGAGTGACTTCCCATTGGAAGCAGATGCTTAGAGTGAGTAGATACCCATCTTCTGCCTAGAGCTACTGCCGGTCTTCTAGCTCTAGAATATGGTGACGTTTTGACTCACATACTGTCTAATGGTGAGCTGGCGAGCAAGTTCGTTCGGGTGACAGCTTAACCGCTCTTTGTATTTAAAAATAACTATCTAATTAATAATGCAGCTAGGAAGCTAGTATAAAGTCCTAAAGGACCTGGACAGCGGTTGATGATGATGAAGACTCGCTTGGATCTTGGTAGATTTTGATGAAGGGTAGCGATACCTGCCGAAATCACTTTTGCCAGACTTCGTGGGTTTTTCCTCAACGAATTTCACTGTTTTGTGATAACATATCATTTAATTTAAAATCTATTCGTACTATCTACATTATCAGTGATATAACGAAAATTCACATAGTCATAGACCATAGTGACATTTAAGTTTGTGTCTGAAGTGTAACCTCTAAATGGGGTATGCCAGTCCTCTGTTTATCAAAATAGTTGGAGAGAGATAGAGAGATTCAATATGTTCCGTATGCTTTGGAAGCAAGGCACGATTTTAATCCTCAATCTTCACGGCTGAGCTTTTGAGGTGGAATTCTTGGTACAACTTAGGTAGCTGTTACGCATGCGCCTGGAAGTACTGGGAAGCTCACAGGTGTAGCACACAGTGTATTATCATCGAAATAGGTCGTGCTGCCTTAAGAGCAGCTAATAGCGATTCATTTATGTATTTAGTAACTAGTTTTGTAAATATGACAAATAATTTAGATATTTGAGAAGTAATAGTTATACCTTTGTATACTATACATACTATATATACTTTTTTGTATACTATATATAAATAAAACTGTTTAAAATCTTACGGATGTAGAATTCAATTTAAAATGAGTATTCTTATTCCAATTTCATATTAACGATGATTTTTATTAGTTGTGATCTGTAGCCGAAGTTTTCTTTCAATTCTATGTATTTATGTTTCCACTTTTTGGGCGCATTTTCTTATGTATATTCTAAGTTATATAAGAGGAAGAAGGAGAAGAGGTCGCCCACAAAAAAGGTGTATAGAAGAAATAGAAGCGGTAGCAGAAACGAATGGAGAAAGAGAGCCATAGACAGAGTCAGTTGGAAAAAGCTGGAGGAGGCCGTAAAGGGGTTCCGATCGACGGTACTGAAGGAAGCTAGAATATAGAATAACTGTGTATTATATTGTTTTTGTCATGATTGGAAATAAAACGGTTATTATTATTCTAAGTTATATGTACAATAAAAAGTTACTATTAATATGCCACAACATTATTTATGACAGTAGGCACTACGGTTGTGGCAAAATTCATGTTGTAAATGGTGCATGTTTAAAACAATTTTTTTAAAGAAAAAGTAGTCTTAGTGTTGCATCTAATAAAACAAAAGTCGTATTACACCGAGGAATTTGTCTGTGTATGCGTGAATTTATGAGTATTTGTGTGTGCGTATGTATTTGAGAGTTGTTATAAGCGTGCGCTGTCTGTAATCTAATATATAAAATTCTCGTGTCACAATGTTCGTTCCCATAGTCCTCCGAAACGGCTGACCGATTCTTATGAAATTTTTTATGCATATTCAGTAAGTCTGAGAATCGGCTACTATCTATCTTTCATACCCCTAAGTAATAGTGGTTGTCCACCCAAAAAAAAAAAAAATTTTTTTTATGATACAACATATAAAAACACATGCAACCTTTAATTTTTACCCCTCTACGATCAACCCCTATTTTTGTTTGTAAATTCACAAACTTATGACTTCTCTATGACTGAAAATCGAACAGTCTCCGGGGTAGCATAGCAAAATGTTCCATGTTGGTATGTACTAAAAACGTAGGCTAAGTATAATAACATTAAGGAGAAACGAACTTCGCGGAGGCAGCTAGTAAGTATATAACGTAACATTTATTTTACATAGATAACCCCTAATATTTATATAATTTAGTAAAATCTAAACATACCTTATTGATTCAAAAACACAACACGCACTTTAAAATTAAAATTGTAACTAAAATATCACAGGTGAATCCACTATCGATAAATTATTAGATAAAAGATAAGACAAAAGGATAATTTCGGTGTATCTGAGTTTTATCCTTCAAATTGATATAAGAAACACAAAAACGTTATCATTGTGATTAAACCACATGTACTTATAAATATATCAATGAAGCTGTTTTAATGTAATAAAACTGAAACGAAAACGTGTTTACAGAACAGCGTTGGCCTGGCGGCTTCAGCCTTCGTCTGCTGAGTACCAACACTCGCTCGCATGGTGAAGAGAATCATCGTGAGGAAACCGGCATGTCTTATACCCAAAAACTCGACCGCGTTTGCATAGAAGGCTGTCTATTATACAATCATTCCCAGTAGCTTCGAGCTTAACGGCTTCTCGCTCGAGCTTATTGGAAAATCAATAGGGTGGCCTCCTAGGTAGGCAGAAGACTTGGTACGAATGGATGCAGAGACAATCGGACGTACTGTAAATTATTATAGCAGTTGACGTCGACTGGCTGAAGAGAGCTGGCAGAATGAATGGTGTTCAGATTATTGTATCTACATTTTGCTATGGATGTATAATAAGCTGGGCCTCAAGTGGACAGGACTGAGGTCCACATAGTTTAGCTTATATATTTTTCCTTACTATTTACCTGGAAGAGATGGCTTGTTAGCGATAAGGCCGCCCGTTGCCTCCTTAATTTATGTTATCTGAATGTTTATATAGACAAAATATAAGTTCCTTCAACTAATCATACAAGGCAAAGTGGCTCTTAGAAGGAGAACTAGAGAGAAAACCTTAGACAATGGTTTGGCCAAAACACAAAGTCATTGCTTAGAAGCGCGGCATCCAAAATTAAAATAGCCATAATGATCGCCAACCTGTATGTACCAAATATGTAAGGCAACAATATGTTAATAAATAAATATCTCCTGCAATAGGCGTATCGTGATTTTTTTAAATATTTTATCTATTAATTAATTGTTTGTATAAAAAAATAATCTTAATAGAAAACAATTACCAAGTATTTAATAATAACATTTAATAAGTCTGTTATCGTATCCCAATATCAAATGCCTTATCAAAATCATTTAATTGTTAGGTGGTATAAAGATTATAGATTGGTATTTTGAAATCTTAACGAATTAGTTTCTCCTAAGCTATTATTGATATTTTTACTTAGCAATCACTGACGGGTAGATATTGAAACCGGGTGTAAAATAGATGAATATTCTAAGGATCTCGGTGAAATATGAGAGCATCACCACAGACTTTCCTAAGGCTGCCGTGTTGACACCCGCGATGAGATTTTTGAACATTTTAATCGTTTTAGTAAGTATCTGAACAAAAATCCTTGAGTGGGTTTAAGCTGTTACCTTTGTGAGGGGAATGTGGCGGCTATCAGAAAAAATACTAGAAATACAATAAACGATTGAATTGATACATACCAGCTTCATTTTCAACTGTGTTTGCTTCCCCATCTTCGCCTTTGCCTGAAAGTAAAAGAACATTTTGGTTAGTTTTAAGTATATTTTTCAGGATAACTTACTATGGAATTGTTGTATATCTTATTTGCGAATTAAATAATAATCCATGGCACATTGGTATCGGATTACTTTTTATGAGCAAGTTGGTGAGCCATCTCCGCTCCGCTTTTTGGGTGTAAGACTTACAGGCGGTTAAGAAACTGTATTTAAAAAAAATGTGGTTTTGACAATATTGGCGCTCCTACCATACTATGGAGCCCTTGAAAACATTTGATTTTAAGAACAAACTATAAACTTATCACTTATTATTATTTTTATTTTTTCTTTAGATTTGACTTCATTTTATTTTAGTTATATTTAAGTACATGTTATTTTGAGTTTTTTTTGTTCATTATTTATGCACTTCTTGTACTTTACCCTCTGTAGGTGTTTCTTTTTTATTGTTCCATATTATTGCCTGGAAGAAATCGCTTGTTAGCGATAACGCGATAATTTTTTTATATGTATGTTATTGTATAAGGTAATAAAGTGTAAATAAATAAAGTAAATATTGTGTATTTTTGCAAACTGGACATCAGAACAGTTTTTGTAAGAACCAATACATGGGGTAGGAGGCTCTGATGTTAGACTATACTATCTTCAAGAAACCTCGACAATCCCAAATTTTATTCTCGTTTCCAATATCATTTATATCAGCCGTCGACCGTTAGCCAAGTCACAGTTACCCTAATAATCTATCAAAACATCTTGACTATACAGCTAAGCCCGAACACCTTTACCGCCCACTTATACTCAAATAGTCAAGGCACGCGACAAGAGTCCCAAACAAAAGCAATGCACTACAAACCATCATTACGAAAACGAAGAAAAAGACGCGAGCCAGCTGCCTTCCTACTTCCTCTTTATACAAAACGCTGTAATACAAGATGTCTGCATTGTATTTGAACCTCATTCATTACGGCACTCATTTTTGGCGCGTGTTCTTATCTGTAACTACGCATTTGTCTTGCGCGTGCCGCTCTATGATAAACCAGTTTTGGATTAGGGTGAACGGTAATTTCATGTCATGCGCGGCGGAAACGTCTTGATTATAAATACTATTTGTATAAAGTTCGAGCACAAATATGGTTTGATAACAGGCGAGTACCTGATAAATAAGTGCAATAAAGTTATACTCATAAATAATCAATAATTTACAGTATACATTATAGTTCTATAATGTCCCGATAATATGAAACAGACAAATCTAATACTGAGTTTTATTATCGGACGTCAAGACAAAATACCATCCGTATCACCTCGACGTCCGTCGTTCCACAACTGAGCGTTTTCTAAGGCAGTTTTTGCCGCGCACAACCACTATGTGGAACCAGCTGCCCACTGGAGTATTTCCGAACCAATTCGACTTAGGGTCCTTCAAGAAAAGAGCGCACCAATTCTTGAAAGGCCGGCAACGCACTTGCGAGCCTTCTGGCAATGTGAGTGTCCATGGGCGGCGGTATCAAAAGATATAGGTATAAAACGATACAGGATGTAGATTTTTTCGAATTTTAATAAGAATTAGTCAAAAAAGTCAATTTTCTTATAAAAACGCAAAATAAATTATAACTCTGCAGGGGTTGAGCTTAGAGACCTCCCGTAGAACTTCTTCATCTTTTTCAATCCCCTATTTGCGTTTGATCCACGACTTTTTGACCATCCTGTATATTTTTAAAAATATTAAAAATTGTACTTAGTAGCGAAAAAGAATAATTTATCTATATAATATTCCAGTGTTTGATTAGAGATAATTAGTCTCTCAATATCACTTTGATATCATATAATAGGTTCACGTTATTTAATAAAATTAGCTGATATGTAATCATATAATCAGGAAATACCCTTATTTGGAACTTTTATATATAAAAGATTTGGTCGCTTTATATCAAACTAAATAAGGCCTCTGGCATTGAGTATTCGTGGTCGGCGGTACCACTTAACATCAGGTGAGCCTCCTGCCCGTTTGCCCCCTGTTCTATATCAAAAAATCTATAGGCATATTCGTACACTTTTGACGTATGTGAGTGTCACTTAGCGCTAAGTCTCGACTTTGAATTTGAACATTAGATTCCTTAAGATAATTCTACCAAATTAAGAAGTGTTGGCAATGATTAGTTTGTAATAACGTCGGTGCATTTTAAAAGTGCCATCCTTGTCATACTTTTCTATAGTTCTTCTATGAAATATCTCCGAGAAGTATAAAGTTATAAAGTATTAAAAAATAATCGTGTGATATATGTATTATGTATATAGTCCACACGGTAAGGCAAAATCACTTAGCAACAGTGATGCTCTGTGTCCTCAGCCCTTATGACCTTACTTCATTTCTTCAGTTTTACATCACAAAGTAAAACTGTACTCAATAACCCTTACTCTAACGAGTACTTTCGATATGATTTATTAAGTTATATATTGTTAAGGGACAAAAATGTCTGGCTAGAAACTACTGAGCAAGAAAGGAACATTCATGAACTCAGCGTCCGTACTCTGTAACTTTCGCGATTCCGACGTTTTTGTATGTTCGATGTAGTTCAATATCCGCAGCGCAGACGCAACCGGGATCGAAACAAAAACTCATTATAGCCAATATAATCGTTGTCGGTATCGCTATCGAAATCGAAACGAATTCTTGCCAATATTTGAAACAACTGAAACTTTATAAAATATATGCGTTTTTGTATATTACAAATAGGAAACATTCTATCTTGAAATCAGTTGAGTATAATAGTATGTGATATATATCCACGCATCTGGGTGTGACATATAACATATTTTATACATTAGGCAAATAATATTGATTGGGATTAGAAGTAGTAGGCTTTATATATACCACCGGCTTCCGCTACATATCCTACATATATATAGAACTCACCAATATATAGCTGTTTTGTGCAGCTGTCTCTATTAGCGAGAGGGCTAATTCTATTATTAATTACATTTTGCCGGAGATTTTCAGCCCTTATCCCCAAATAGGAAAAGAAGAGTGGGCAGGCCGAAAAGAGGTTGGCTGCTGTCTTGATGGAAATAGCAGGAAAAGACTGGCAGACTATTGGAAAAGATAGAACTGGAAAGGGTTGCCCAAGCGGGGTCCATATCCATTACACTATATACAATATTTGAAATGGAAATAAAAAGGCGTTATTATTATTATTATCCCCAAAAAGTATCCTAATACCAGTATCTCCCACTCACGTACACACGCTCGCTCACTCATACACACACTCTCTCTCTCTCACACACATACACACTCTCTCTTACACTCTCTCTCACACACACGCACACTCTCACACACACACTCTCTCTCTCTCACACACACACACACACACACACACACATACACCCATACAACTCTATTACTGTAGGAATCTAGTTGACTGTTTTGATTAGTTTATTTCCTTTCTTATAAACTTTAAATTTTGTTGCCTACTCATATACGACTATGTACTTTTTTGTTATGACTCAGTATGACTTTGCTTTGGAATGGAAGCCTGGTTAGCCATATCACAGGTTCTTACCTAGTTTGAAAACCAGTCTCCCAATACCTTCTTGATTGTAATCGTACTGTTTGTTTCAAATGTTATATGGGAGAAAATAAAGTATTTGAAGCGGCGAAGACAAAGAAAAGTGGACCGAGGCCCAAATGAATGCGGCGAAATGCGAAAATTAATGAATAAAAATATGGAAACAACACACACCGAATGTCCTCCGTCTCTTCACCTGTCTCCGTGGGAGAAGACCACAAATAAAAGTATTAGCACAAGTGTAAGCACAAGAAGCGAAGACACAGAAAGGACTATAGGTTCTTGACGTGAACAGTATTCAATTGTCAGAAGCAGCTAACACTAAAATATGACTAACGAATTAGGAACAACAAAAAAACTACTTAATTTATATAGAAATATGTTTAATTCTATTTTATTATTGAAAGCCCTAATTGTTTGCCAGAACCACTTAGCAACCGAGTTTATTAGAAACCCGTCTCAAGATGGCACGCCATCTGCCGGGGGCGGTAGTCTTCCGTTGCATTGTGGATTGCGCACGCGTCGCTCCGGTATGCAATACGGATGTTCTTTTAAACTTTTGTGGGGTCATTTCGTCTTCCTCTGCACCAGGTCAGGGAACTCAGAGGAAATGATCATTTGCTCTTATTGCTTTGTATTGATTGGAGTTTTTTTAATTAATTCTTGGTATGTCGATTTTATTGTGTGTTTAGTTACCATGGACAACATTTTTAATGCAAATTATATGTTAATTTTGGATTTTAAACATTCAAGATGAGATCCAACCAAATTCACCATTTAGGTACATCTACTTAATACATCACTATTTAGGTAGATTTTTGAGAAATTTTGAGCAGTGTTGGCTTAGTAGCTTCAGCGTGTGACTCTCATCCCTGAGTTTGTAGGTTCTAACTTGGACTTCATATGAGCGCATTTCACTAGAAAACATCGTAAGGTAACTTCCATGTGAGATGAGGCACAGAAGGCTGATCACCTATTAGAAAAAAACTAATTGCCACGTAACGATTACTATTGCGTTTTAGGTAGAATTTAGACCTAGAATCCCCGCCTTCTCACCATTGTTTAATGCTACAACAGCCTCTTATCTTTCAACTGACTTCAAAAATGGAGAAGGTTTCTCAATTCGACCGTATATAATTTTTTGTGTGTTCGCGGATAATTTCGTCGAACAGATTTTGATGATTCTATTTTTGTTGGAAAGGAGGAAACTATCTGATGATGGATGAGAAATCGAAGGGAACCTTCGAAGTGGCGTCTAGTGTGTTTGTTATTTTTTTCGTTAATTATTTCACTACAATTTTATAATGAAAGTCTGTTTTGCTTAAGTATTATAATTAATTATCTATTCCGCATGTTCTGGCATTACCCCCCTCCAATAGTAAAACATTTTTTTTAAATACATATACACATATTTTATTCATATATATCAACAGTTTAGCTGCAATATTAACCCCCAAATATCATTCGCTCGGCCCTTATTTGCACGGAAGCTAAGCTGCAGTAACGATGTTTACCGACACAAATTTATGTCTGTCGTTACCGGACTGTCACAAATCTACTTATCTACTATGACCACGCCTTCGATAATATTAGCTTTTATAGACATCTGTTATTATTGGCTCAAATGAAAACAAAGAAAAAACTTAATACGAAAATAGCGATATCGCGGCGCGATGACCTTTACACAATTTGTTCTAACATAAGCTCTGACTACTTCAGGATACGCTTAATTTAACTTAATTAGTGAAAAAAAATAACTATTGTCAGTTGTAATGATAAGCTGTCATAACAAATATAGGAACCAAGAGTACATAAGCAAGAAAATTTTACAACAAGCACAAAACAATACCGATATACATTAAATTAATTATTATTATTACGTTGTTAAGAATATTGTAATTACTTTGGATTTGTGTTTAAAATAAAATAATATCTCATTTATAAAAACATCAAAATAGCGAAATATAGAAACTTTCTTTTGTAGTTTTAAGTGTTATATCTGAATGGGGCTGGGGTTTTATGCGTTTGTTACTAGAATGTAAATTAAAAGCAATGTTGTTTCTCTAAAATCTGAAGATCAGCGTTGGTCTACTGGCTTTAGCATGCGAGTCTCATTCCTAAGGACGTAGGTTCGAACCCCGGCTGTGTACTTATACATTCTATGTGCGCATTTAACACACGCTCGTACTTGCCACTGCTTATTTTCTCTCTAAATCAAACCTAAGACCTGCGAGTCACCCCTGGATTAATACTTTGTTATTCTATTTAATCATAGAAATGCTTTATTTGCTTTAATTTGACATAAATTATATTTTTTTTAATTAATCTCAATAAGTATTTTTAAGTTTGGTTGTGTAGTGTTTTTGTTATTCTAAACATTAGTCTTGAAGGAACCGATCTAATTGGACTTGAACTCTTTGTTCTGACTTCTGTACACCTCAAAACATTTCCATGAATTTTGTTACAACAAAATTTGGTAACAACATTCTACTGTACCTGCTCTCAGCTGTTAATTTATCGTCCATTAAAATGGCTCTATATATTCAAATAGCAACATGAACCCATATTACACAATGTTATGGCACGTATAGATGGATGTAGTTATCGTTCTGACTTCTGAGCATTGTCCATTGTATTGACGCCTTTCCCATTGTTCAAGCCAATGTTTACAAGCCATCATACCGATGCACACACTTATATAATCGATTCTAGAACACTTATAGAAAAATCAGCTTCTTTGCTATTTTTTACTCTTTCTGAATTGTATTTATCCAATATCAGGCACCTCTTTTTCGAATCCTCCGCGATTATAACGGATTAAACAGTACTTATCCGGAGCTATATATATTCGGTAGTGGGCTGATCTATTCTAATCCGCTGTTTTGCTAGTAGGTTTTTTTTGTAATCACCAAAATTATCATAATATATATTAGGTTGAAGAGCTTGTAACATATACCTTATATATAGTTATTATGTGGTAAACTTAAATAAATAAATGTCAGTCAAACGACGAAAAATATACTCGCTGTAAAATTTAAAAACGCAACAACGGTTTCTTAAATTCATTTACTGACATTAAATGACTTTTAAAATTTGAGATTTGATTACAGAATCATTGAATCGAAAACAAAAAATGCCTAAATCAGACGGTAAATATATAAATAAAGCCTTTATTATGACCGTTGGTTACAAACAAATAATTTGTAAGAAAAAACAATTGATATCTATTTTTTTAGGCACCAGTTTTAAGGTCAGGTTGTCCTCTGACATAGGCCTCTCTTCTGGGCTATCACACTCCTTAGTTCCGGACAATTATCACCTATGCTGGAATCATAAACTTTTTGCTGTGTGTGACTCGCACTGTCCAGCGTCAACCCATTCTGATTACTCTCGCAGCTTAATAGTTTTCTAGAGTCTTCGCCAGAGAGCGACAATTTTTTTTGTCTGATCATTTTAAAATAGATATAAAAAAGATATTAAATATAAAAATAACTTAATTGTTGTAATGATAGTTCTATATTATTTTTAGTTGAAATTTGGCCATACGTAGGCTGTAAATAAATATAAATTTTTAGACAAATCAGACAGTAAACTACGGTGATAGAGATTTAAACAGACAATAATATGAATTTAGTTACCACGAGTTCTATTAAAGCCCTAACATTTATATTAATTTTAGAAATCGTAATAAGCATGTGTAACTGTCATTTGAAGGTAAATCCGACTGTGAATTGTTCGGAATTCGCGTTTAGCCGCTAAATTAGATGATTTATTGTCATCTCGGATCAAACGACAATATTATTGCTTTTCACCCTAATTTTATATGTTGATATTCGGAACAGGGGACACACATGTCTACATCTGTTTTATTGATAACTTGATCAGCTTTCAGCGGCTTTGAGTCAGATATTTTTGGCTGAAAATTGAACCCGGACTGGGCAAAATGCATTTTGGTTTGCAGAGGCGATGTGAAACTTATTATTTAAAATTTGACTTAGCTACTTTACATTTTTACATATATTTTCATTTTTTCTATTAAAAACTCTTTCTTATATTAGAATAAATAAAAATTAATATTTAGTTTATCTCGTTAGTAACCAAAGTCCTTCAAAACGGCGTCACTGATTTTTATGATTTTTTGTGTATATTCCACATCAATATTTTTATGGGATTTTTTTTAAAATTTTGCATGTGCAATCTTTAAGTCTCAGGGTTCGACAACTCAAACCATCAAACATTGTTTTGCCATAAACTAGAGACTTTATAACGCAAAACAAGTGTGTCGGGTCAGCTAGTATAAAAAAAATGTAAATTATTATAAAAGTTTAAATAATAGCTAATTTAAAGATCCCTCGTGACCCTCGGGATATGTTAAAGGGTAATAAAACTTAAAAATAAAGGGGACGCTTGTCTGTCAAAAATTTGTCGATTATTATATTTGAAAGCGTTTTAATGGATAATAATTCCTGTAATAATTTTGATACGTTTTCAATAATAACGATATCTATGAATACATTTGTGCGCATCGCATTTTGTCATTCCAGTTGTCTTATAACCATAGACACTAATAAATTTAAGGGCATGGTGGTAGGTCAGGGATCATTTTTTTATTAAAGAACAGTATTGGGCAATCGGTATGCGATTTCACCCACTTAAATATTAATGGTTTTAATGTACTCAGAGAAACACGGCATTTAGACCTATATCAGACCCAGCTGACCATCTTATTATTAACAAACACTACTACTTACAAACAATTAAAGGTACATATTAGGTACGTTCAATTGTTTATCATCAGTCTCTGAAAATAGCCAAAAAAGCCTTCTTAATCGTGGAGATAAGAGCATACCTTAAACGCTCACTTATGGACTAATATCCGTTGATAAGAGAGTTTGATGTAATTTCATATTCTACAAAGTCAAACTTATATGACGTCTTAAGGACTCTGTCCTAAGACGTAAGGAAAGTATATCATCAAAACTAGTGACCTTTTATTTGCACATTTTTCATATATCGCTTGCCGCGGGGAACAAAGTCGTAAAAGCAAAATCTTTTTTTTTCTTCAGAAAATAAGGTAATGCTTTTATTACTAGGATACTCAATACATTACTAGGTTATTATTGAAGTGAAACTTCTTTATCGAGGTTGGAAAAAAATTTAGTGTAACATTTTTTCGTTACGCGTCACATTTTTCGGTTACGCGCCATGTAGGTAGCTTTTTGAAGTCAAACTTCTTTATCGGCGTTGGAATGAAACTTCTTTATCGACGTATGGGAGAAATTTTGTAGCAAATCGTCACGTTTTTCAATGATAGTAATAATTCTATTACAATTAATGCAATTCTATAATAATCTTCGTAGTAATAAGGTAAAATGAAATATTTGTATTCATGTCTATGATAATAAAAGCCTTTTGTTAACCTCTATCTAATTTAACGAATTTCTGTAAAGTTGCATATAGTAGATCATTTTTCGAAAAATAAGATCATAAAGAAGTTTCACTTCTTTTGTGTGTACACCTAGTACACGCACAATTTTTTTTTTCTATTCGACGGTTGTTATTGTTATGTATTTAGTGTAAATAGTTTAAGAAATTTTACATTACAGTCATTTATCTAATCCGATTAGGTTAAAAATAATTACGGACGTAACACCGTAACCGTACATTACGACAGTAATTTTGACGAATGTCTAGAACGTAATAATTCATTACCACTCTTTTCGCGGAAATATTATTCACATTGGTGAAACTGAGATATTTTATTACCACTGTATTTGTTTTTAAATCGCATTAACTTTTATGATTATTTGTTAGAATTACGAGCTAAACTAAAACTATCTTTATGATATCTATTACAGGAAACGAGTATTACTAACATTGTGCACAAAATAATTTCCCTAGAATAAAGACATCCTCTTACAATCCCAAGGAAGTCAAAAATGAGAAAACATTAAAACAGTCGAATGTTACTTTACGACTTCTCCAGGGCAAACGATATAGTCTTACAGTCACGTCGTGTTACTCGTAGGCAAGCCATTAAGATGGAATTGATGAAGTGACATTCCCTATCACATTAAATGACATCAAACATGAATTAACTTTCAACCCTCAAGTAAGACACGATCAGCTAAGTGGTCGATAGGACCCCGGCGCGAATCACTTCTCACGCGACTGTGGGCGGTTGAGGGATTATGAGACACGCGACGATACAGATATTGTCGATTTAGAGGCGCGAGAGTAATGATGCTGTAATTGGGATTTTTAGATTAATTCGAAGGGGTAATTTTAGTAATAGCTTTGATAGCTCGAATATTATTTATGATCATTTTTCAATCTAATAGGCAAGTAGGTGATCAGCCTCCAGTGCCTGTCACACGCCGTCGACTTTTTGGGTCTAAGACATGTCGGTTTCCTCAGGATGTTTTCCTTCACCATTCGAGCAAATCTTAAATGCGCACATAGAAAGAAAGTCCATTGGTGCACAGCCGGGGATCGAACCTACGACCTCAGGTATGAGAGGCGCTAGGCCAACACTGCTCACTGCCTAAATTCTATAGAACATCTTTATTTTGAAGAATGGAGTAATGTAGGCAACGCAAGAGTACTGCAACATTAAACCAGCTATTCATATGGTTGTCGCGGCAGTTGTTCTAATACAAACCTTTAAGATTTTTTATCGTGTGACGTCGAGGCAGAATACGAAATTCTACCCGTATCGCCTCGACTTGCGTCGTTTCACAACTGAGCGTTTTTATAGGCAGATTTGATGGGCAACACTATGTGGAACCACCTGCCCACCGACTTACTCCCGAACCAATTCGATTTAAAGTGCTTCAATAAAAGAGCGAACCAATTCTTAAAGGCTGGCAGTGCACTTGCGAGGCCTCTGGGAATCTGAGTGACTATGGGCGGGCGGTATCACTTGACAAGGTGAGACTCCTGCCGTTTTACATTAAAACAATATTCAAAACATATTTGTATGTCATATACATTATGTTTTATATTATTTTCATAGATAATAAAGTAGCATAGAATTTAAAGATTATGGAACAATTTAACGAATTTAACGAGACAAAACATTGTTTTGTCTCTCTTTGAAATAATACGTACTTAGGCGTTGATAAGACAAAATTCATAGGCATCAGATCTAAGATGTTCTTTTTATACGACAATCAAATATATTATTAAATATAAGATAACATTTAGTATCCGAAACAAAAACTTGTTACTCTATTCATCATTTATCACATTTAAACCGCGAGCAGGGGTGCAAAATACTATTAGAAATTGGGGTTGCCAGAACTGAAATGCATATTTATTTGGAATGTTTTAATTTTTCACAAATAAATCAAATGTATAAAAGCGTGGGTAGAACAGTGAACTTTATTCGGAGATCCTGGGTTTTATTCCTTGTAGTTCAATAATTGGTTCATAAAGAAAGTTTATACGAATGACTTTTATGAATTGTCGTGAAATTTATACAAAAATTACTATAACTATATTATGTTCAGTGTGGCAACGGTTCATAAAAATTGAATCTCAACACCACTTTCATACAAATTTGTATTATAATAATTTTATGGATTGACAACCCTACTAAGCCCTATGGTCTCGCTACTGATAATAATTCACGCAATTGTGGGCCAAACCCCGAACAATAAAATTATTAAGTTACACATGTCCCGTGCAAATACAGATATGAAATAAATGCATCCATTATTTATAATGACCCTATTAATCGCTCTTGGTGTTAATAAATACATCAAAGGACAGACTTTTTTTATATCTGTTTTCGTGATTACGATTCACGATGTAGAGCGAATAAGACAGATAGAGGCACTTCTGATCGCTTCGTGCAACTTCGCTTCGGAGTCTACAGATAGCAAAAATAAAAACTGTTTAAGTATTGTTTCGAAATTTTTGGTTGTATTTACCTCGACCGTCTTACTTAAAGATCTATATTCAAATTACGCGAATAAGACAGAGGCACTTCTGATCGCTTTGTGAAACTTCATTTCGAAGTCTACTGATAGCAAAAAGTAAAAACTGTTTCAGTATGGTTTCGAAATTTTTGGTTATATTTACCTCGACTGTCTTGCTTAAAGATGTATATTCAAATTACGCGAATAAGACAGAGGCACTTCTGATCGCTTCGTGAAAATTCATTTCGAAGCCTTCTGGTAGCAAAAATGTTCAGTATTTCGTTTCGTTATTTCAGGATATATTCTCAACCTTGCTAAATGCATGCATTGTCTATTAACGAAATTAGTTATTATGTTGTTTTAACTAAAAGTGTCTATTAGGTATTAACAACAATAAAAAATTATAATGGATGCAACGAGCGGCCGCTAACAAGCAATCTCTTTCAGGTAAGAAAGAAATATGATGGGTAAAGTGCAACAAGTGCATAATCAAATCTTATAAAAAAAATATTATACCAACCTTAATCTTAAATAATACTAAATTAATATTGAAATAATCTGAAAACGTAAAATAAAGCTAATCTCAAGGATTCATGAATTGCGACGCAATACCAAAGAATAAGAAATGCAAGAATTACAAAAGTCACGATTGAGCAGGATAGGATATGTTAAAGAAATATTTATGTAGAAGAGTTTTAAAAGATAGGCAGGTAGCCAATCGCATGGAGTCAGGCAGCCTATTCCACAACTAAATGATGAGCTGTGAGATGGGTGTAACAAATATAAACTAAGGAAAACCATAACATTCTCGTGATGCCAATACCAGCGAACTTAAAAAAGCATATAACTCAGCCTCCAGGTCCTTCAAACGGGAAATCACTAAGGCAAAGTCAGAGCACATTGCCAGATTTGGCGAGAGATAGGCCCAACTCCCTTCGGGGACTCGAGCCTTCTGGTCTCTTGCCAAAGCTGTCCAAGGGAATTTTTGTCAGCCCGCCATTCCACCATTGCACAGGGAGGATGACTCGCTGGCCCACACTGCGAAGGAGAAGGCCGACCTTTTGGGCTGTCTCTTCGCGTCCAACTCGACTTTGGATGACCGAGGAAGATCACCACCGACTATTTCGCGGTGTGATTCTTGAACGAACGTGCTGTCCGCAAGGCACTATCTTCCTTGGACATTCATAAGTCGAGCGGGCCGGATGGTATCCCCCCAATTGTGCTGCGTACTTGTGCTCCTGAGTTGGCTCCGGTCTTAACGCGCCTTTACCGGTACCTGTACTCGCTCGGCACTGTCCCGCAGTGCTGGAAAACCGCTTCGATACATCCGATCCCTAAAAAAGGTGATCGCTCTGATCCGTCCAACTATCGCCCAATAGCCATAACCTCCTTGTTCTCCAAAATAATGGAATCCATTGTTAATTGCCAGGTATCTAGAGGGCCACCAGCTGATTAGCGATTATCAGTACGGCTTTCGTCGTGGTCGTTCGGCTGGTGACCTTCTTGTATACCTTACACATAGATGGGCAGAGGCAATTGAGTCCAAGGGGGAGGCGCTAGCGGTTAGTTTGGACATAGCGAAAGCCTTCGATCGGGTGAGGCACAGAGCACTGCTCTCGAAGCTCCCAGCCTATGGGCTACCCGAGAAATTATGCGATTGGATCTCCAGCTTTCTGGCCGATCGGAGCATCAAGGTCGTCATCGACGGAGCATGTTCCGACCTTAAACCCGTGAACGCGGGGGTCCCACAAGGCTGTGTTCTATCCCCGACCCTGTTTCGTCTGCATATCAATGATATGTTGCAACTTAGCAACATTCATTGCTATGCGGATGACAGCACTGGGGATACTCTTTACACCGGCCGGGCAGGTATTTCTCGGGCAGTTGTCGATGAGTACCGGAACAAACTTGTGTCTGAAGTCGAAACTCTACTACGTGGAGTCTCAGATTGGGGCAGACTAAACCTAGTCCAATTTAACCCCAAGAAGACACAAGTTTGCGCGTTTTCCGCTAAAAAAACACCCTTTGTTTGTTTCGAAAACACTCTTCTTAAAGCCACAGCTAGCATTGGAATACTTGGCGTTGACATATCGAACGACGTTCAGTTTCGCGGTCACTTGGAGGGAAAGGCTAAATTAGCCTCCAAAAAGCTTGGTGTGCTCAGCAAGGCGAGACGGTACTTCACTCCGGGCCACCGCTTGCAACTATATAAAGCGCAAATTCGGACCCACATGGAGTACTGCTCTCACCTCTGGGCGGGGGCTCCCCAGTACCAGCTCCTTCCACTTGACCGTATTCAACGCAGAGCGGTTCGAATCGTCGACGACCAATTCCTCTCCGAGCGGCTTGATCCTTTGGCGTTGCGTAGAGATGTGGGGTCACTCTGCATCTTCTACCGCATTTACCATGGAGAGTGTTCAGAGGAGTTGTTCGGTTTAATACCTGCAGCTGAGTTTCGTCATCGGACGTCGAGGCAGAGTACGAAATTCCACCCGTATCACCTCGACGTCCGCCGTTCCACGACTGAGCGTTTTTCAAGGCAGTTTTTGCCGCGCACCACCACTTTGTGGAACCAGCTGCCCACTGAAGTATTTCCGAACCAATTCGACTTAGGGTCCTTCAAGAAAAGAGCGTACCACTTCCTGAAAGGCCGGCAACGCACTCGCAAACCATTTGGCATTGAGAGTGTCCATGGGCGGCGGTATCACTTAACATCGGGTGAGCCTCCTGCCCGTTTGCCCCGTTCTAAAAAAAAAAAAAAAACAATAACATTCTTCGTTAAATATCTGATTTAAATCGTCTGATTTAAATTTCTCAAAAATTATTTATATGTGCTCAGATGGCGTAACTCTCACAAAAAAGCTTGATGAAAATAACATTTCAATATCAAAGAGGAGAAGCCAAGAAAGGTTGAGTCTGTCATGTGGAGATAAAACAAAAGACCTTTGATCTATCACCCTCGTCACTTGTGAGGCCTCAAATACGCAATTTACTCCACAAAATCAGGTTTTGTTGAAATAATTAGAAAGCGTTATAAACAAATCGATTTTACATACATTCGGATTTAAAAATAGCTGTTTATTTGAGGTCTGGAATAATACATTCACCTATTAGAGACCAGCTCCGTTTAACGCACGTGGCGTTCTCATCTAATAAATTTGCCGGGAATTATTTTTTCTTGCCTTGAAAATTATCAATAAAACAGCCGCGTTGTGAAGTTGTTTATGATATATGGTATAATGATATAGTCCTATATAAAGACTAAATCGAGGCCTGCTGATTAAAGATATCTCTTGAAATTCTTCTTTAGATGAAACGTAATGATACATTACTTCATTACCATAAGTCAAACAGTACACATAGTGGTGGAGCGCAGCAAAAACTGCCTAAAGAAATAGAAAACTGCCCAAAGATATTGTATTCCGCCTTGACGTCCGTTGATGAAACTTAGCTGCTAAATTAATCCGAACACAATGATCTCGATCAACGAATTACTTTCACATCCCATTGCAATACAAATATATCTTTTATTATTTTATAAGATTTTGCATATATTGATGAATATCGCTAAACATACAGTTTTAGCACAACTTAAGAAGGAATCAATACAATTCTCCCTAAGTCCCAGAAGTTACAAGCGTCTGAAGCTTTTATATCCCAAAAGTTTATCCAATTAACAGTATTCAAATAATTAAGTTAATTTCGGAGACCGTCGCGGATAATGTCAATTCTCGAGTGAGCGACATCTGTTGGATCAAAGCGACAACTCGCATTCGAATTATTGTTATTAATTAGAGAGGGCCTTTGAATTAATTAAGTAGGGCGCCAATCACGTCGTCAACTTCGCACGATTCAGTCTTACTGAACGTCTTAGTTGCCATCGTGATATAGAGCTTCGATAAATAGACTTGACAATAGCTTAAAAATATCTAACCATGATTATGGTAAATTTGGTTCGAAGCCACTCATGGCATAGAACTGCTTACACGTGACGGTGACTGCAGCGTTCGACTCGAAATAAGGTCGTAGATAACAACTCCGGCTGTGTACCAATAGATTTTCGTATGTGCATACACTCGTACTGTAAAGGTCAGGCTTTACACTCAAGTCGACGGCGTGTCAGGCACAAAAGGCTGACTTAAAATTTGTATCTCTTAATCGCATTGAGATAATCTTTTAAATTGTGATACTGTTGTCTTCTGCGATAAAATATAATAATTGCGTTACTTATAAGCCTGTAACTAAGAATATTATTCTTAGTTTTTTATCGAATTAAAAACTAATAAACTAAAAATATTAACGAAATTAACGCCAACTTGCAAAATAAATATTGTGGATATTTTATTTTAAGCTTAAGAAAGGAATTCACTGCTGTTTTTGTTGACATTCTTATTAGAGAACTAAATCAACGGAACAATAATATTATGGCTTCAAATAAATAATTCCTACACAATGTATTGCCTTATAACAGTCGTTTATAATAATAAAATAAAGAATAATCATTTCTTAATTGATCACCAATGAGGCTGATGTGATGGTAAGTGATCGAAGAAGAACAGCGACGCGTCCAGAACGCTAGTGCGTTCATTTCAAGAATTGATACGCTATTTTGAATACCCTAAGTCAAACTGTTTGGGAAATACTTCAGAGGACAACTAGTTCCACGCTCAATTGTTTTACGATGGACTTCGAGGTGATACGGGTGGAATACCGAAGGACTCCTCCGAACACTTCATGGTATCTGAGGTAGAAGCTTGAGAGAGACCACATCTCTACGCCACGATAAGTACTCGAATCGCATTTCGTTGAATACAGAATTAGAGTTAGACTAAGTTCATCTCTTCACCTTGGAAATTCAAATCGTTTTTCAGATCATCTTAACGAAAGGTAAGAATTGTCTCGTTGAGGACTTAACAAATAACAATATACAATAAACTCCTACTCATAAAACAGAATTCTATCACTATTCACTGTGCAAATTATCCCTGCTATGGAATTCGTTACCTATTCATATCAGACGAGCTGTCCTTAAATTTATTTAAAAATCTTCTTTTTGGCCATTTTTCTTCTAATAATTAGCTACTACTTATGTATATAAATTGTGACTCAATTAACCTTTGGGTTAGCTTTTACATTTTTGTTTATACATATTATTGTTTATATTTTTTCTTTAGATTTTATTTAATTTAATTTTAGTTATAGTTACATGTTATTTTGAGTTTTTTTGTTAATTAATTATGCACTTTTTGTACATTACCCTCTGTAGTTCTTTTTTTATTGTTCCATATTAGGGTTGCCCGGAAGAAATCGCTTGTTAGCGATAAGTCCACCCGTTGCCTAGTAACTTATGTAACCGTGTTTTTTTAAATGTATGATTTTGTATATTATGCTAACGAATTATAAATAAATATAGTAACTGTAATAACAGATTCGTCTAAAACTGGTAGTCTATAATATTCGTGTCTATGTTCTCGTCATTGCCCCGGCAATAATCGAGAAGGATCATTCGGATCGCGATTGACGGAATAATGTTGTAACCACGTGGTGCCCTGCCTCCGTAACGCAACTACACGTTCACAAATCTTAAGTACGCAACGAATCACTTGAATTTCCTTTAATTAATTTAATTAAGTGAACAGTGATAGCTTAAGCTGTTAACCCACGCAACGGCTGCAAAAGATTCTTTTCTACGCGCACTTTAAAGTAATCGTTTGGAAATGGGTAAGAATTGAATCAAAGTGTAGACTCTGAGTTTAGCTTTAAGATCTAAAAATTTTGTCACAGGATGATAGACCTACCTGCCCATTAGTTGTCAAAACTAAAGTACATGACTGAGAAAAAGACACATTTAATGGTAAATGCCAGTAAATTTACCAAAATGGCTAGTTTCTGAATCTGTTTCGTTACTAGTTTATTTAAGGGGCAAGAAGGTGATCAGCCTTCTGTGACATGCCGTCGACTGTTTGTTTCTAACGTATCCCTTACGATGCTTTCCTTGACCGTACGAGCGAGTGGTAAATGCACATATAAAAATTATTGCGTCATAGTCGGGATTCGAACTTATGACCTCAGGGATGAGACTCACACGCTGAAGCCTGTGCTAATACTACTCTCTAAATGCAATCGGAAGCTTGACTGTCGTTATTGCTTAAAACAATATAACTTTATCTAACCTTTAATTTCGTAGCCATTTTCTATGCAATACAATCAAATACAACGTTGTTACAAAATGTTACTAAAGATAATGTTTAAAGAACTTTATTTCTCGTTACATAATTTTTTTTACATGAGAAACTTAATATATATACGAACGAGATACACGTCGCCATCAGCCGTCCCAATTTTTCTACTAGGCTCATTCTGATATATATCTTTAATGCCCTTTTTAATTGGTTAAACGCGCTAATATTACGAATTTTAGACGGTAATTGATTAAATAATTGCACACCCTCATACTTAATACGTCAAATAATTTGTACTCGGAAAGATAAATTGTACATATAATAAAAAATATCAACATCTTAACGGGTAAACGTTGAAAACAAAGCACTAGTCGCACTATTGTCGAATAAAGCGTTCCCCCGGGCTTCGCATTAAGAATGAAAATTCTTTAATTTCTTGCGCAATTAACATCCGGGAGCCGAGCAACGCCAAGTGTCATCGTAAGTTTCAGAACGCGTCATTAAGGGCATCTGCAGCGCGGTAAATAACGAAAAAACTCGACAAGAACTGGAGGGGAGATGAGAGATTTTATTTAACAAAGTCTATATTAACCCGATGCAATTAGGGAACGGTAACGAGCTGACGTAATGACTCTGCGACGCTATTCTGGAAACGAGAACTAGACGATAACGTTACGATATCGTTGTGATTTTGAAAATTTGCGTTAAGAATGTCTTCACATATAGTACACATATAAAGCTGGTTTAAAAGAGTAAGTGTGGAGTTTCTTGCCCATTCTCCACACGAAAGGAAGGGGCAACTAGAATCATATTTATATTTTATTTGACGTTAAAAAGTGCCATTTTAGGTGGTCTAATTGAAATAAATGATTTGACTTTGACTTTTCATCTTCATAATGGCTTTTAACTATTCAATAAATCTGTTGAAGTTCCTAATTATATACAGTAATGCTTCCTGTAGGCTGTAGCGTCTCTTAGTGTAAGTACTTGCTAGTCTTTAATCGTATATTTACTACTAACCAAGGATGACGTCATAAATTCGTGTAACTTTTTTTTACATATAAATAAATATTACACTCGGTTACAGTTCGTAGTCTTTATACTGAACAAGTAATTTCAAATAGTGTTCCTAATCAAAGTAAAACGTATATCCTCCAGGAATATCGTTATTATATTGCCAAACCTCACATTATCCTTACGTCGTCTTAACTAACGTCC
Organism: Pieris macdunnoughi; assembly: GCA_905332375.1. Lineage (NCBI taxonomy): Eukaryota > Metazoa > Arthropoda > Insecta > Lepidoptera > Pieridae > Pieris > Pieris macdunnoughi. The sequence continues at coordinate 4,066,878 of CAJOBZ010000026.1, forward strand.
AGAACAATCCAGAATAAGGTCGACCAGCGTTTCTGTTGACACATTACCGGAGAGTGATGCGAATTCAAAGCTGCCGCTTTTGAATATAATAATCGTTGGAACTGGCTATTTATTGTTTAATTAACACTCGGTATGACCGTGCCCCTGTTGTTTATAAAATCTTAAGTACTTCTGAGGAAATTAGTTTTTTTAAAATACGACTTCGGGAACCAATGCAATCATATCTCGATTTGGAATGTTTACGCCTATGTAGGATAGTTTTTGGCTATAATTTTTTATGTAACAAGGGTCAAACGAGCAGGAGGTTCATCTGATGTTCAAAGATACCGCCGTCCATAGAAACATTGCCAGAGGGCTCGCAAGTGTGTTGCCGGCTTACCAACTCTTCAACGCTCTTTTGAAGGACCCTAAGTCGAATTTGTTCGGAAATACATTAGTGGGCAGCTGGTTCTACATATTTTTATTTTTATAGAACAGGCGCCAAACGGGCAGGAGGCTAACCTGATGATAAGTGATACCCAAGGACATTCTCAATTCCAAAGGGCTCGCGAGTGTGTTGCCAGCCTTTTAAGAATTGAACGATCATGAGAGCAGAATATATGTTTTTAAAATGAAGTATCAGGAAGGCTAGGTATATAAAAAAATAAAATATGTTTATTATTTAATATAAGATACATGTATCACTTATTCCACGTCATTAAATTTGAATTTGTAGGCATCCCTACTCATCGGCAAAGAAGACAGAGGGGAAGACATAGGCCGAGAGAAAAAGCTGGCGTAAAAAAACTCTCGGTACTCTTTTAAAATAGCAAATCATCAAACAACACTTATTTTAAAACAAATATCGCAAATTAATTAGAAGTAGCCTGTCTAGCACTAGTCCCAAGCCCTTTTATCAACTAGATAATCGTTAACTTTAAAGTAAGCCTTTTTACACAGCTTTTCTTAAATGTATTAAAAGGCGGATATAATAGAGCCTCTGGGATTTTATTAAAGAAAAGTAAGTAATAAAATCTCCATGGCATTTAACATTAATAATCTTTATTCATTTTCTCACAAAAACTTCGTATATAAACAAGTGACAGTTACATCATTAAAATCAATAGTTAGATATGTTAAAAATATCTTACTAGAATAAAGCCATCCTTAAGAATTAGTATAGTCAAACAAAATTGCCCGAAAGTTGATAACAGTGTGATTAAGGGGAATAAGATAGTACAATGGCATGCGATCTAAAATTGGTTTGTTACAGCTAATAACTACGTTTGTTTTTATACTTCCAATTAGAAGCCGTTTCAGGAATAGTCAGGACTTAGCTAGCGGAATATTTACTAATAGAATCTATTAGGAATATTATTGCAGAAGTGGCTAGTACTCTCTCGTTGTCTAAACTAAATATGTGTAATAAGGTTTCGCGTGGCAAGCGTAGGGGAGATTAAAAAAAATATTATAATAAAAAAAAAGTGTGTGTGTGTCAGCTACGATGCACGATTTGAGTTTACTCCTTACGAACGATAAAATGGCGATAATGTTCTGTGGCTGTCGACCATATTTTCATACTAAAGGTGGTAAGAATATATGTTTTTATAATATAAATGTTTGTAGTAGTAATAAAACGTACCTACATCATCTATGCCCAAATAGGATTTTCTTTCTGTGACCAAAGTTACCTTTATAGTAAGAGAAGAATAAGAAAGAACAATCTTTTTAGTTTTAATTTCACTGACCATTACTATTGACAAAACTCTATGGCACGCTAGACAATCTACTTTTATTTTTTACACCTGTCAACACTGACAATGTTGTAACGTGGCTGTCAAAACGTGAATTCAAAATAGAAAAGTCTGTGTAATGTATTCCATCTCATTCTTTTACACGTTCAATCCTACAGATATATATGTTTGTCTCTTTCTACATAACGCCTCAACTTTTCGTGTTACACTTGATTTTACTCCTCATAAAATTTCCGTACCGGGCCTTATAACTCAAATCGTTCTTAAGGAGTAAACTCCAAAAATACGAGTGGCCTGTCGCGGATTTCCACTGCTAATATAAACAATATTACTCAAGGTCAAGGTATAATTTTAATAGTATTTGAATCCGTCCAGTCACTGCGATGACGCATACCCTGAAACGCTGAAAGGATACAGCTTATTGAACATAACCACTGGGGCCGGACAATAAAGGCTCGTAGGAGGCCCGGGCATGTAAAAACGGATTCGGTTCCAATCACCGTAGCCAATGATAGATTAGCCGCCCGCGCGGCACAACAAAGTCAAAATCAGACTATGGTAAAAAAACCGGGGAAGGCATGTTTACTTCGCACTTCGCTCCCTCCAGTAAGTTTCCATGCCCGTCAGGTAATTCACCACCCCGCTATATCTCAAGCCGATGTCCGAGCCCCGCAGGAGACGCTCTTGCTAGTCGCGGGAAAAATGCGGCCAAGCTACGCCGTAAAGGCCCCCAACAGCGAGATTCCATTTTTTTTTAAATATAGCCACTGGGGCTTTCGGTCCAGTCAGTGGTTAGACTGGTCTAGGATCCTTAGGCTTGTTGCTGAACAGTACAGCGTCCAACACAGTTTATTTATTGCGTGACAAAGAACACACATATCTTTAAACGTTGGTATACTGTCCATGCCCCCACTATAGGAGTCGTTTTGTTTACTAATACTATCAACTAAGACCGAATAGTTACTAACTCTAACTACATATGATTATAATCTAAAATAAAGAGGATATTATTATTACAAATATATCATCCGTATTACTTATACAATTATTATTAATTCAAAGAACAGTATACAAATTGAATTGTATAACAGAGCTGTTTAACGGTTTTCTTATAAGAACTGATAATGTATCAGATTTGAACTTAATAAACGTATTGGAAAAAATGGCCATTCCGACTTGGGCATCGCATGGAACACAATTAATATATTAAATTAGACTGTTTAGTGCGATTGCCAAGACATGTTTATTAAAAACATAAAAGATTTCTCTATAGCACGAGTTAGAGATTTTTTTTTTATTATTTTTTTTTATGGCTCTGGCACGGTTTGTGCATTAGCCAGCGTCAAGTATAAGATTTTTTTATAATTCGTGCTTGACTTAGAACTTCGACCGTGTCCTCCATGTACGGTTTAGGCACTCGCCCGGTACCGCACAACCCTCCCAAAGGCCGAGAACAAATTTTAAATTAGAGAATTATTTAAAAATAAAAAAAAATACATTTCTCAGATATGATATAAGTTGTAATATTTTCTATACTCTATGTAACACGTTGACCGATGATATTGTTATATCCAGTAATCAATTACGCACATTTATTGCCGTTGTAACTGAGTGGCAGATTTCTTTGACATCTAACCTCTGTTCTAACATGGACCAGATTAAGTTGACCTCTCACATCAGATATTCGTGATCATTTGTGCTTAATAATATTTTAAAGGATATATTTCGAAATTTCATACTCATGCAATCGTTTGCATTAAGCAGTGTTGGACTAGTGGCGACTTTCATCCTTGAGGTTATTCGATCCCCTGCTTATCAATAGACTTTCTATGTGTGCATCTAACACTCAGTCATTGGAGAGGAATCAGTCACCCTCGTAGTCTAAGAATACGAGCCTGTGGCTTCCCAACGAACAGAAATCCTTGGAGCAATAAAGGCTCTACGTGAAGCCTGTGAAGTGCCCAGGAATATTCTGTACTTCTGGAAGGAGCTAGGGTGGCTTATTAGCCAGGACTTTACGCACTACAGACCAAATGGGCGTCGAAGTGCGGACATTCGTATGAAGAAAAACATTGTGTGAAAACCGGCCGTCAGATTAAAAAAATCGTGTGTCAGAAGGCCGATCGCCTGCTGACTAAAATAAAACTATCAAAGCAACGGATGCAATCTGACGCAAGACTGGCTGTAGCACCATTGGATTATTATTCGTTTGCATTATTATATCAGCTTTTTTATAAATCAGTCAGTAAAAATTTATATTTTCGTAATAAAGGGTCCGAGTACGGGCTTTTTATGAAAATTTCATTACAGCCTTGCGATTCTGTAACTCACTTTTCAACCGCGACCGCCGCTGTGAAAACCGCTTCGAGAGTTCGAAAAGTGAGTTACAGAATCGCAAGGCTGTACAGCGTTTTTGAACACCTTAAGTCTTTCACGTTGGTAATAAGATTCGAAGTACAAAAATCATTACGTATTTGACCAAATTTTTCGTATACCTTAAATAAATCTATCCATGACATTGGGAGCTCTATCTCGCTGGTCCATGGGGTGTTTAAATGACAGGCGCCATCTGTGCGAACCTATAAAACTACCCTTATTGAATGTGATAGTTTCTTGTAAGTGGCAATATTTAAGGGGCGATGTGAGCTTTTTAAGAGGTTTTTGAGATTCGTAAAGCGTTTTTATATTGTTATACAAACTTTTTGATGTCATTTTGACGTAAGATGCAATATTTAAAAAAAATCCAAGGCTTCTTTACTTACACTGTAAATTTTTACTATTATTATTATTACATTATTTTTATTTCTATGCGTCTGAGGCGCAAACTAACTGATATGGTCTCTGGAAGAATGGCCAGCGCTGTGAAACACTGCTTCACAGCATAATGCTGAGTCAGGGCCAGTTACAACCACAACACACACACATTACACACTAATGTACCTTATTCCTTAAAAAATATTTTGTTATTTTCTTTCTTTTTTTTGATTATTATTATTATTTTGTGTGTTTCGTTAGGAATAAATGTTATGTCTTTGTCTATATGTTCAGTGTATATAGCTGTCGCTACAAGATAGTGTGGATCCTCCGAAAATCAGTGTCGTTGGTGACAACAACTCAAAGCTGAGTTGGCCCCATTTTTGATTAAACCAGTGGTGATTGAATTTCTTGTCTTTATATATGTGAGCTAAATGAAATCAATGTTTTTTTCTTTCTAAATTTCAACATCTAATTAATAAAAATAGTAATACATATTAACCAAAAACTTAATACACACAATAATAAAATACAGTAAAAATTTAAATATAAATTACATTAGATTAGAATAACTAATTACTTATTTAAAAAACCAAACAAAACACGTTGAAATATAAAATAGGCATTTAAGACAATGTTTATTATAAATTAGAGTTTTATTAAGAAGTTTTATTATAGACCTACTGCAACTGGAAGCTAGCAATTGGCGAGAGGTGATGGTTTTAGTAGATGAATATTAGTATTTTTTTATGTATCTGAGATTAAGATAATAATGTATTGAGTGTTCCCTATACAAAATATGGATTTAAAACACTCAACAAAATTTCCCCTAAAAATTAATTGCAATATTTAATAACGATAATATCAAGTCAATTAAGCAGTTCAGAATACATAAAACCGCTGTCTTGTTTTCCACCACAGTTATCATAATATTCAATCTGACGCGGTCAGAAATTGCCCCCTTGCCCCCTTTATGGATATTTCGCCCCCCGGGGGACACTTGACCCCTCCTATCTGAAACATCATCTACCCCTAAAATGAACTAATGGGCAAAACGTAACGATAGAGAATCTGGATGTGACATGGTCAAATGGTCAGTAATTTTACTTTAACTATTTTACAAGTAGTTAATAAAATCTGTTTTATTTGTATACATGTTATATTTAACTAATATCATTCCAACACACAAATATATAGTATTTCCAATATTCTAAGCCCACATAGTAATAATCATAGAAAAAAAATATAAATAGAAAATTAAAACAAATGTATGTATGTGGAAATGTATGTATGTATATTTGAGTGTGGGAAAACATAAATCACTAAGCTAATGACTTCTTAATATAACTTTGAATTAATCTTTAATAATCCTATACTATAAATTCAATTAATGATTGGCGGGCTACACAGCTTCCATAAACAATTATAGATGGACAAGCATGGTAATACATTGGAAAGACCCACCAGAGTAAAGATGGGTAGAAGAGTAAGAAGAGTAGAGTAAGAAGTGACGTTACCCTCTTGCAAGCTTAAAGAAGTTGACGGGGAAGACTGGCCCAAAAATAATCAAGTTAGAAAGATGGAGCCGGCTAGAGGCTTTTACTCTTTAAGAGGTCCTTGATATAACATAGTTATGTACAAATGAAGGTATGTGTGTATCTTTAGTAAATAGTGTTGTGTCAAATAAATAAGGCTTTATTAATGAATTAAATGTATTAAAAGTTCTGTCAATAAGTTAAGCTATTGGCTAATTTTTATTCGTCACATCTAGTCTCTTTACATCTAATTTCATAACAATGGTGACAATTATTTGCTATTTTTGCTACTTCACTTTAATACCATAAACATAATTTCCCTCACATAAACTTAATTACAGATAACATATTCTAAGCGTTTGACTTATTATATTACACTAGGTTTTCTTTGAATTTCATTTTATTTCAAAATCTTCTTAAAATTCAGAGTGTTATTTCCTAAATAAATAAAAAAGTATTTCTAAATTATTATTTACCTTAGTACTTAGTACTTTATCTATAGTATGTTTTTAATATTAATAAAATTAAAAACACGGTGAAGTGAAAGAGGTAAAGTTTGTAATGGATGATATTGTTAATTCGTTCACCAATAGGAAGTCACGTTATTTGTGCTATTTATTAACAGCCCTGCGATTCTGTAACTCACTTTTCGAACCCACACAGCGGTTTTCGCATCGGCGGTCGCTCTGAAATCAGTCGAGAAGCAGTCTTGGCATTCTGAAAAGGTGGGAGCTTGTAGTTTATTGTTTATCAGAATGCCAAATCATAAAATTACTGCCTCTCGACTGATTTCAGTGCAACCGCCGATGCGAAAACCGCTGTGTGAGTTCGAAAAGTGAGTTACAGAATCGCAGGGCTGCACCAAAAAAGTATACTTTTTCGTTTCGGATTGTTGTAAGTTAGAGAAAAAACGGTTAAACGAATACGCTGCCGGCTAAATTCTAGAGAAAACTTGTAGAGATATATTATTACACCTACAAAGTCAGCAACATCGTATGTAGCTATTGTTATTTATAGTGCAACATAATAATTTAGAATATATAAAATTCAACACAAATAAGACACTGCAAATCTGGTAAATCAGCATTTACGAATAGATTACTGTAAGCCCATATAAAAAGCCAGCCCAGATTTTGCATTTCACAAAAACTTGAGACTTATGGGTCCTATCTGGGCTATAGACACCCCTTTACCTAATCTGTGGGTATATATCACCCGTGGTGTTGCTATCATAACACATTAGCATATTCGGAAGTTTGAATATTAATGGGATACATTAATATTGTTGCCACTGTATCCGATTTCTCGTTTCACGTAGCATTTGTCAAAGCTTTCATTTTAATAAAAAAACAATTACCTCTAGAATTTACAAAATATGTCATACGCGTTAAGTTCAATTAAAATATTTTTACATCGAATCATAGAAAACCATGAAAATGTACAATTAATTATTGAATAAATTTATTCAATAATGATACATAATTAATATAAAAAAAAATCAAAATAAAGAAATATAACACAAATTATAAAAATGGTGGTCCCTGGGACAGTGTTTTGATACAGCATTTTCTCGCTGGATTGCAGTACTTATTGAGCGAGGAAAGCACCAGCCTTGCAATTCTGTAATTCTGACTGCTTCACGACTGATTTGAGAGCGACCGCCGCTGCGAAAACCGCTGTGAGAATTCAAAAAGTGAGTTACAGAATCGCAAGGCAGCTCTGGAGTCACCGGTATTATCTACCAGGCACCAACTAAATCTTTAATTAGCAGCTGTGCAACCCAACGAACTAAGAGTCTCTATTCCAAACGCAATAAAATCAATTTGAATTATAGAACTATCATAACATCAAGGGCATTAAATAAAATCCTTTATAAATGTTCTTATAAAATAAAAGTTTATAGGCCGCCGTAGGTAATCTAGGCCTATAAACGTTACGTCCGATAGTAGGGCAATTTCAGAACACGGTAATGACATCTATTAGAGCTCGCCATCCTGTCGCATAATAACCCCGCATCATGGGCGGAGCGAACACAACCTACTTTCAGTGGGCTCGAAACACGTTATGTCAAACGTTTTAATTGCGTTGCTGCAAAGTACTTTAAGTTTTTATAAGTTTGAACGAATTATGCTTTATGTTAGGTGAGGTGCTTCTGATATATATTTTTATAAGAGCTACAAAGTTATGCAGTGTGAAGCTACAGCGTGCGACTCAATCCCCGGCAACTGATGGTCTTTTTATGTGTGCGGTGAAGGAAAACATCGTGAGTGTTTCACGCACAGGCCTACTTGCCTTTTAGAAAAAAATGATCTCGAAACAGATGCAGAAATCTGAGGTCCAGGCCTAAAAGGTAATACAATAAGTCTTTTGGTAACCTTTATAAGCAAGAACATGTCCATACATATACATAAATTAAAATAATTTGCGAAATGTGTTGTTAAGCTCAAACCCGAAGACGGCTGGGTACAAATATTTTTTTATTCATTTCTTGAACTGAGGAAAAGATTTGTTTTATTTAGTACTTAGGTTTTTGCTCCGTTAAACCAGTCTCTTTGTTTATGTAATAGGAGGCAAACGGGCAGGAAGCTCATCTGATGCTAAGTGGACACTCACAATGCCAGAAGACTCGCAAGTGCGTTGCCGGCCTTTTAAGAAATGGTATGATTTGAGAACTAACAGTAAATGTAAACTTAGAAGCATCTAATATACATTTCTGTTTTTGACGTTCATAAGTGTAGATTGTATACCTATATGATTAAATGATTTTGAATTTTGAATTGGGTTGTTTTAGAACTTATAAATGAATAAATAAGTCCCCGATGAAGGTTATTACTAACACTTTTTTTTATACTTAAATTCCAGTGGGTTAAACTAAGTTTACAAAATGTTTCAATAGATGCGTGGATCTAGGACTAAAGTTTGTTAGTACTACAAAGAGTTAAAACTTAAGTTTTTATAACCATAATTAATAGTTAAAGCGATGGTTTTGGTTTTTGCTACCGCTGACGTGACTAATATCTCAACTATAATCACCTGCTTTAATAACCACGATGGTTAAACATAATTAACTTGCAAAGACCAGTCTAGACTACTAATCTTAGTTTAAATCTGATGTAAAACTGTTTTAAAAATTTTCACATAAAAAGATAGAAGTCATTAATAAAGTAATTTAAACTAACTAATCAAGAGGAAAAGTTTGTGATGATATATGGGATAATCTCAGCATTTACTGATAAGTCTTTGTTACTAATAGAAAGCCACATTATTTGTGTAATAGCCTATGTATTAACCCTAAAAAATTAAAAAAAAAATACTCATGGTAGTCAGATTTTCTAAGAAAAAACGTTCGAACGTTTCTTACGAATGCAGCCTTAACAAGAGAGATAGGTATATAATTGAGTTTTAGAATAAAGGGAAGGGCTTGATAACGCCTACAAAAAAGTTAACAATATACGCATGTCTAACTTTTATATTGAATAAAAACAAGTTGTCCGCCGCGTCTAAAAAAAATCAGTGGCGCTACAACCTCTTTAGGTTGGCCTCAGATTTCTGAATCTGTTTCATGATCATTTTTAAATCTAATAGGCAAGTAGGTGATCAGCCTCCAGTGCCTGACACACGCCGTCGACTTTTTGGGTCTAAGACATGTCGGTTTCCTCACGATGTTTTCCTTCACCGTTCGAGCAAATGTTAAATGCGCACAAAGAAAGAAAGTCCATTGGTGCACAGCCGGGGATCGAACCTACGACCGCTCGACCTACGAATACTGCTCTATAATCTGCTCCGCCGCGTCTACTTGTCTATAAACTCCACCACACGGCACACGGTTTTCACCAATATCTAGGATCATACGTATAAAATTATTAAACCAAATAAAACCGATTCACCTTGGAACCTATAATATACAATTATTATCACAAACAATAGAATCTATAATTTTCGTACAAGAAACAGGACAAAAGACTGGACATGTCGTGTGATCGAGGCTTGCGTGTCGGCGTGTCGTGGCCGACAATAAAATTATAAGTCGAGCACAGTGACAATCCACTGATTTACGCGGGCACACACGCGAATATACTAATACTTTTTGTATAACCGTGAGGCAAATGGAATGATGGTATGTGAAACTGGCCGCCCATACTACCTTAGGTATAGGAGTATATTACAGCTGAAAATACGATAGAGAATGATTATACGCTAAAGAAAAGCATCGTGATACCATCGTACACTAAGATACGACTGATAGCGCCAAATATGTACTAAGTATTGGATTTTGACTGTCGATTAAATGTCGATTCGGAATCTTACCCGATCAATACGATGATTCCGGGTTTTAGATCCACTGTTTTATCTTTACAAATACGACCGATATTTTAACAGTTGTCAGCAAAGTTAAAAAACACACGGGCAGGAGGTTCACCTGTTATTAAGTGCCCATGGAGAAACTGTGGGTTCACTAGTGCGTTTATCTGGCACACACGAAGGGCCCTAAGTCAAATTGGAAATTACATCGAAAATCTGCTGATTCCCGGTGGTATTGCGACGTCCTAAAGAAGGGATGTTCAATTTTTTTCTGCTTTATGACTCTTGGTTAGGCTACAGACTTTATACTTATTGCATGTTTGAACAAAGACTAAGGAGGCGGACAGGCGTATGTATGATAGGTGGCGCTACACGGCAGCTTAATGAGCCATACGTTAACCATATTTTCTTTCAATTCTATTATAAAAGGCTTTAATAACGTCTTTAAATTTCCTGCTACTGCTCACGCAAACGTTGCTATATATTCAGTTTATAAGATGTAAAAAACATATGACGACAGACGAATCGATAATAAATATAACAGTTACAAGATGAAATGTAATAGATTGTCCAAACAGTAACAAATTTCTATAACGTATAGGATGAACACCTTGTATTGCATTCTATGATAACTATATTTGTTTATATCAAAACGCGAAGTGAAGCTAAAGCCCAAAGACTCTTGAAAGAATGGGATAAGATTGGAGTATTAAAATTGGCAGACACAGATATATGGGAAAGACGTATACGATATAAAGGTAGCGTTGTCGAGTTTCGGAGGCAAACGATTTGGATCGCTGCGCCAGCGGAGAAAGTAAATATACGTAGCTATACCAGTATTTTTTAAAAGATTTATCTGAATTGTAGCATATTGAGTTCTGATTCTCTGCTAATCAATTTAAGAACAATAAAAATAATATAAAACAACTGAATTAAACATGTAAGAAATTATTCTATTTCTGGGATTTTTTGGGATTAGGAATTATAACTGGGAACTAATTTATATAATTTCCATGTTGCAATAATAAATTCATGTATTTAAATACAATGTGTAAAAATAATCAAGGATATCTTAGAAATTATTAAAATTCAGGCCAAGCCTGTCAGTTTGATAAACTCAAGAGATACCTAAGAAAGGTTTAGTTATAGTGCGGTTTCAAAGATGGCATGGGTGGAAGCTCACAAAATTGTCTTCGGTTTACGCAAATACTGAAATATATCTCGACACTTTTCATGTACTGTCGGTTTAAGTGTTCCATTCACCAAACAAAAGAAGTGAATAATCCACTTAACTCCGAGTGTAAATGGGGGAAGAAAATTCCGCATTCCGACACGGAAGGTAAGAAAATGGCACGAAATTACTCGACAGATAAGCGATAATACCGCCGGTGCTGTCTACTCCACTTAAAATTCAATTCGAATACTTCCAAAATTACCCACTTAGCTGTAATAACGTTTAATAGTTGTAACATCATTTGAATTAGGAATTCCGTCTGCTGTTTTAATGCTTTTCCGGATATAGAACTGAATTGAATTTGAAACTTTTTAGACTATTTAATAAGTGCTGGCTGGTAAAAAAAATATGGTATTGGAAATAAAAATCGAATTTAAACCCACGACCATGGGGGCCTCATAGCCTAGCGGCCTTATTAAGTGGCAGCTAGGTGAGCGGTACCGGGTTCGATTCCCGGTTCGAGAGCAAGTTTTAATTTAATTTAAAATGTGTTCTCGGCCTTTGAGAGGGTTGTGCGGTACCGGGCGAGTGCTTATACCGTACATAGAGGACACGGTCAAATTTCTAAAGACAAGCACGAATTATAAAAAGTCCTATACTTGACGCTGGCTAATGCACAAATCGTGCCAGAGCCAAAAAAAAAAAGAACCCACGACCTAAGAGATCACATGCCTAGTACGCTCACCCCTAAATTTGCAAGTATTTTACGGACCAAATTCGTTCAGACATACTCAATCCAAAAGTTACGTCTTTGTAATAAGCTTATTGTTACGTGAATTATTAGTTTAATTACATAGAAAAACACACAAATACAAGATGCAAATTTCGCGTTCCCAATATCCCTTTGTTTGCGCAAGATTGCAAATTGAAATTTAATTGCACGATATACATTGCCGCGACTAAATTGTATTTAAGTAGCACAACTATTAAAAACTCGGCAATTTTTCTTTAACAACCTTTACTCACGTGAACCTTTGTTACGTCCGTATTGTGTCTTATCCAAGAAAATATTTTAATTAAACGACCGCCTAAGGAATTGTTTTCTTTGTACTTCTTTACCTTGACCTGTTATAATCCAGCAACATTCCACTATAGGTGCTTTTACTTTATAGCAATCCCTTAGACTGCTTTTACTTTATAGCAATCCCTTAGACTGCTTTTACTTTATAGGCAATTAGATTTTTGTTAGCCCAAACGGGCAGGAGGCTAATCTGATGTTAAGTGATGCATCAGATGGACATTCACATTGCCAGAAGGCTGTGCGTTTGCTGGACTTTTAGAATTAGTACGCTCTTTGAAGTACCCTAAGTCGAATTGGTTTGGAAATACTTCAGTGGGCAGCTGGTTCCACATAGTGGTGGTGCGCGGAAAAAACTGCTTTAAAAAACGCTCAGTTGTAGAACGACAGACGTTGAAGTGATACGGGTAGAATTTCGTATTTTGCCTCGAATGAAACTCAGCTACGGTTATTAATACGAAGTCCTCTGAAGACTAGCTCCATGATAGGCGGTAAAAGATGAAGCCGATCGGAAAGGGACTATCTCGAATCTAATTCGCTGTTTTGCTGGAATTTTTTGTGCTTAACAAAGATTTCTGGAAGACTTCTTATTATATCTTTATTTTATCTTGTATATATTTTTATTATGTTTACCTAAATGGTCATACATTTTAGATAATTTGTAACATATACCGAAGATTTAGTACTGTGATGTATGATCTAGTAAACTTTAATGAATAAATAAAGACAGAAACTTTCAGTTACCTGCCAAGCTATCCCCAAGCTAGAGACGTCAACTAGAATTGCGTGAACAACTATAATATAATTACGTGTAATAAAATATCTTTGACCCAACATGACATAGTCTTATTTATTATGGTACGCCCATTTCATGAGCTTTGATGGTATCGTCGGCCTACCACGCGTCGAAGATCGGCCATAAGTCAAAAGTCACGAAGCTAGTTAACGTTAATTGACGTGACTTGGCTTAAGCACTTATAAGCTTATCAAAAACTTAACCTATATACAATGTAATGTCTAATAGGGTGAACTCAGAAGGAATATTTCATCAGCGTACCCTTAATAAAAAATAGGCTCATTGATTAGTACCCCTGACTGCGAATCCATGGGTCCCAGTTCGATCCCCGGCTGAGACAAACATCGATGTGATGAGCATTTGGTGTTGTGCTTACGTCTTGGGTGTTTCAATATGTATTTATATGTCTATCTATCTATAATATGTATGTATATCCGTTGCCTAGTACCCATAACACAAGCTTCACCAGCTTAGCATGGGACGAAGTCAATTGGTGTGACTTGTCCAATCACATTATTATCAAAAGTACTAATTTTTTTTATGGAACATACAAACACTTCACTTAGAATAAAGTGCTTACTCATGGACACCTTCTTCATTGCGTGTTGCTAACCTTTGAAATGGTACGCTATTCTTGAAAGCTACGTCGTAATAGGCTACTGGCAGCTGTTTCCACAAAGATGGAAAACAGAAAGAGCTTTAAAAGTGCTGTGTGAACGTCAAGTAGGTGGAAAGGAATCTTGGATTCTGCCTCTACGTCAGATGATAGGCGAAACATTTAATGAGATCGCTCTCCATTATATGCGTTAGAGGATACCATCTGTCTCTGCACACAATATTTTGACTGTTGACAGAAAGTGACTCCTATTAGTCTAATTTAGATTTTGAATAAGGTGATATATTACTAATATAACAAAGAGATCTTCTTTTGTTTGACTAAAGTACTGGACGGAATCTTTCACTATTAAACTACATTATCCTAACATTTATTTTCAGATTAGGAAATAAATGGCAAGGAGTGCGTAGCTGGATCGCTAGTTCTTTCTATACAAATTTGTAGGCACGATGTGCATGTATGTTGTATCCATCCCACTTTGGTCTGATATCCTCTCCTCCTCTGTGGCTTAGTAGGGAATCTAGTAAGAAAGACAATTCGCCATAATTTTGCTATTGTATACACCAAGAATACGCAAAGTAGTTTTAGAGTGCAAGGTCAAAGTCTGCTCAAAGTTATTTTTGATGATTTAATCTGATGATGATCTGATCTGAAATCTAGATTGGAGATCTAAAAGTTCTATTGGGAAATAGGAAAGTAGGTGAAATTAATATTTTCATTTTGAACCTAAACACGTTATTAATAAAGTTTTATTAGAAGTTGTGTTTATCGAAACAAATTGTCATTTAAAATTCATGCTTGTCGTAAATAGAGCATTTGAGATATCGTATATGGGATTTGTTTAATTAGTGCGTGTGCGCCGATAACCGTCCAATTACTCGTTTTACCACCAATTACTGTTTACGATGCTCTCAATAGTTAGTTTATTTGTTTGTACGTTTTAATTGGATACAAACGGACAAATCCCAAATATAAAGCTATATGATTAAAAAATCATACTTCATAGATTTTTCTTAGGCAGAAAGGTATTTGGAGTGCGTTGAACTTGAGAATTTTGTCCCTAGATTCGAACCTTGGTTGTGCATCAAAAGACTTTATTTTCTATGTGCGCAGTTAACACGTTCGTAGGGTGAATAATAACAACATCATGGTGATTTAGACACAGAAGGCTGATCACCTATTTTCCTATTAAAGAACCATCTGAGGCCAAGAGCTAATGGTTTACTGGAAAGGAAATTTCCTGACATTCTAGAACAATATTCAAACAGCTTCTTTAACTTATTTATCGAAAAGCTTGGCAAAAAGTTTTAAGTGCTAAAAATAGTTTATTTTCCATTTCATCATGTAGATGTCAAGTAATTGAATTTATGCTTTTATTGCGTTTCATTAATAAAAATATGTTACAATGTGTTCTATAATTTTTTTTTTAACTTATAAAACACTATATTGATGAGTCGATTTACACATTTTATGCAATTAAAATGCTTTAAAAACAACTCCAATTTCGATGTATAAAAATCATAATCAACTAAAATTCTGTACCAGATGTGTTGACCTATACATCATTTGTAAAGCATTAGAAGACCAGAGCCATGGACTAAATCTGATAAATATTTATAAATGTTTAACGAAATATTAATTATCAGTAGAATCTGTTGCGTGAGGGCTAAACGTTGTGAACTCGCCTCTAGCATGATTATATACAGTCCTTAATATTTTACGCTTCTGTACGCAATTTTTGGGCTTATCGCTACGAAAAGGCCAGATAACCTTAATTGTGTGGTCTTTCTTTGACTTTTACTCATAAGTATTATATATACCACTGATACAATCCATTTATGTAAAGTTCGTCACTAAATAGGCCTAGAATTCAGTTCTAGTACTAGTTTTACCGGTTTGACCGAATATCCTATTACCCCTAGTGGGCATCCAGTTAGTCTCCATCGCGTTAAGTCCAGAGATTTCTAGCTCCAAGTCTTTCGTCTGGCTTTCTTTGCCTCATCTGCAACTATACGCCAGGTTTGCTTGTGCCAGGCTTGCGGCCAATCAAGCTTCTACTTGATGATATGATTGGAATCTCTTGAGTGTAGTAGTTTGACTTTGAGCGCCATCATTTGATTTTAAACATTTAGTGAAGTTTGTTAAAATCGATCAAATATTTAGGGTATTGAAACACTGTCGTTGGTTTTTAGGTCACTACTGATTATATTTGTTTTGACAACACTGTTTATTTATTTATTAAAGTTCACCACATATATAAGAATGTTATAAAGTATATGTTACAAGCTATCTATTCTAAAATACGTGACAAATATGGTGAACATAACTTACAAAAAAAATATAAAAAAATAATAGTTTAAAAAAACTAAAAAACACGCTTTTAAAGCACATCAAACTAAAAAGTGAAAAATAATTCCTAATTTAGGCTGAAAATGGTAATAAATAAAAAATCCTGGTATTATTGTGAAAAAGCGTGGGTTGCTCGATAGACGAAAAATATGGCACTATTATTTATTTTTTAGTTAAGTTTTTTTTTCATTTTTTTTCGGATTATTGCATTGTCATCGATCTTTGACAGGTGCGCAAAGTTTGAATTAAATCTGTCCGTTAAAAGTGGGTCAAAATCGAGTCCGAAGGAGTCGGTTACATACATACAGGTGAAGCTAATATAAAGCGTGTAATAATAAAAACATTACACTCACAATTTTATTTATAACTAGTAATGTTTGTTTAACAATGCGGATTAGGTACCAGATAGACACAGAACCATACCAGAAAAGTAAATACGCAAATAAAATGCAAAATGAAATTAATTTGCAAAACCACGCGTCTTTCCGCATAAGCATTAACATTTCTCTCCATTTCTTATGATATACAGTGATTAGCTAAAAAATAGTAAAGCGATGTTTTAAATTACTGGTATCATTTAAATTTGATCCGATCGTGCCTTAATTATAATAAGAAATGTTTGGTCTGGCTGCTAGTAAAAATAAGCGTTTATTTTGACTACGTTGTATTAGACTCCATCAATTGTGAACAACACAATTGTGAACTCTCCCATATCAATTAGATTTTTTTCAAAATTCTAATTAGTATTAAAGAAGCCTTCATCAGATTATTTATCTTTAATTTTGTGTTATTATAGTTGTTAAGACCGACCTTATAGACAATATATAACTAATTTTAAAAATACAGTAGGTAATGAATTCAAATAGTTTTAATTTTAAAAAATCTCAAACAAGGAATGGTAAGTAAGATTTAACTTGGGAATCTAGACAAAATGTCATCAACCACAATTGAAAAAGAAAAACACCACAGATCAAGGCAAGCGTAAAACAAATAATCTTAATTTAAAAATAAATTATAGTTAAGATTCAAAAAAGGAATATATTATACAAAACTAAACATTTAAAATATACCAATTAAACAACACCACAGCACCACTACAGATTAAAGAACCAATACCGAAATCAAATATTCTTATTTTAAAAATCCGCTATAGCAAAGATTCAAAGTAGGAATCTATTCAAAACCGGAACTTATGTAAAAGAAAAACGCCACAGATCAAACAACCAATTCTTAAATCAAAAACCCACTACCATCTTCAACGTTTGCGACGTGCTCAGACTAGTTTCAAGTTGACAATAGAAGATCGTTTCTCACTGTTATCAGTCTTATCATTGATAGATGGGGCGAGTTGCTTTGTCCACTGATGGATGACCTTCATCTTGATATTGCACTACACTTATTGATGAGATCGAATGTCATCTAAATTGATTAAATTCCAATTGACTTGAATAGTTCGATAATTTTTACTGTAGTGGATATATTTATATTAAGGAGCATATTATTGTTTATTTTAATTTTTCTTGTACCTTCAAAACCGTAATGAAGCGTTTTGTTGTTTCCTATAAATTGTATAATTTCAAAATACATTTATACTACTTAATATTCCAAAATATGAAGAAAATGACCATAAACTAGCAAGCTTTAATAAAGTTCGTGTCTTGTAGCCATTATCAAAGCAGGCGACGTGAAGAGATAACATCGTATTACGCGCACTGGACAATAACCCAAAGATATACCTATATATATATATGTCATGTTTTTTATCATTAAGACATTAGCTCGATTTAAATTCATTTGATTACTTATCATAATTTTTTTATTATAAGGCACTGATTAAGGTTTTTTTATTATGGTGTTATGTAAAGATGAATAACAAATTATATAAACACAAAATCAACGCGGTGGAGGCTGCGAGCTAGTATAGAACTGTACCTAAAACCAAATGTTTGGGTGTGTCAGAGAAAGAATGAAAGTAGAATAAATGCCGTGGAAATGACAGCGTTAAGAAGTGTGAAGTGTATGTGTGGTGTAACGCTGCGTAATAAGATAAAGATATAAGAGTAATAGAGAGAAACGTCAGCAGTGTGAGTGAAGAGGATGCAGTGACAAGGATAAGTCAAGTCAAGTCAAAATAACTTTATTCATATTAACAAGTACCTACACTTATTAACGTCAGAAAAATTTCATTAATTCTAAATTTACATTTACTACCAGTTCGTAAGTCAAGGGCGAAGAGCGGGCAAGAAGAACTGGCAATTAACTCTCCGCCACTCTTTTAATCGCTAAGTTTTGAGTCATACAAATTGTTCAAGTACCTACTGGAGCAAATCAATCCCAAGGATTAGGATAATTTAAATATTCATCAAATTTTTAAAAAAGCTTTATTGATTAATTTACAAGAGCTTTGAATTTATTTAGTGATATATTTCGCTTGTATACGAAATGTTGATACGAAAGGTAATTCTTAGGTGGTTTGGTCATGTAGAACGGATGACTGAGAAGTGAACAAGAGGATATACAAGCCAACCCTGGTGAGATCGGGTTGGATAGGCCTTGTCATACATACCTGGACCAAATCCAGAAGGTACTAGAGAAAGAACAAGTTAAAAGCAGCCATAACCCACGAGCGTGTGAATGTAATGAAAGTGGATGAAGCGGGAGCGGTATGTCAGGACCATAGCAAGTGGAGTTCCGTGGTCTACCCCTTCGGGAAATCGTCGTGATTACAAAGATAAAATAAACGTTAGAACTTTGTTCCCACATGTATCGATTTATTGAAACTTATACTCACGTAGCAATATAAAAATTTATTTGCTTGATCATAGCATTCTGTCTGTACAACGTATGTATAAAACTTAATGATAAAGAAAAAAATCAGTTTACTGCACTGTTTTACATATACCTACTGCATCATACTAAGTCAAAAATCATTTATATATAATTATTTATCATATAACACAATGTACACTTATTACCGTCAAAAATGAAATATACATTAAATGCTTTTAATTTTCCATTTACTGCCAGTTCTCAAATCAAGGGCGTAGAACGAAAGAGAAGAACTGAAGAGAAGAACTGGCAATAAACTCTTTTTAATCACAACGTTTGTAAGGAGCTGCAACCATTACACCATGTTCCACATGACATCTTAAGTAATGATTAATAATAAAATAAATTAAAAACATAGAGTGGTCCTCTATCAGCAGGAGGCGTGGTGAAATAGGAGCACGCACTTTCATTCTCGTGGGTTATTAGGTTTTAAAGCTAATATTGTTTTTTTAAAACGTGTTATATTATTATATTTAAAAGAGATCGCTCAAAAGCATTAAGGCCGCCAGAAGCCTTCCTTTTTATTTAATTATTTTAATTTCTATATAACTGCTACTAAGTATAAATACATAAATAAATAAATAACTTATTTCAGAATAATAGGAATCATACGTAAACCTTGGAATGTTAAATGTTAATAAAACTATTCAATATCGTTATCAATATATTTATTTAAAATACATATTGTATATTAACGGTAACTATACCTATGTATATTAAATTATTATAATCATAAGCAATCCCACAATCAACTTATAATCTATTTGCGTTGACCTTCAACCAAGGTTTGACCAAATGTCCAACGCATTGCCGATAATATGGTATTTTCCTATAGTGAAAATACCAATGGAGGTAATTCAAGCGTCCATCTGACTGCAGGGGGTCACACTTAGGACGGATCGTTTAATGTCAAGGTCCGAAAGAACCTTTTTGGTACATTGATTTGAACCACTGGGTTTTCCGACTGTTTCGTTTTTAAACAGTCTCTTGTCTGTTTTTTCTTATAACCTACACAGAGTTGACTCTGGATTATAATATGCTTATAAAAATTTTGAATTTGTATTACCTAATGGACGAGTTGTTTTTTTTGAATGTTTATGAAGTGAAAACTCAGATACTGGACCGATTTTAACGATCAAACACGACATATTAAAATAAATCCATCTATGCGAAGCCGGGAAGCTTTAGTCTTTATATACACTTCATTATATACATTACTAACTGTCAAAAAAAGTTCGCAGTTCGGACGGAGGTTTCCAAGGCTAAAAGATATTAGACTAGAATTTTCCAAAAAAAGGGTGCGTGTACTTATGTACGCGCGTAAGAAGTTATACTTCTTTGGCATTATTAAAAATAGTTTTTGATTGCATGCAAATAATTAATTACAATTAAATAATCAAAGACTGGAAAAGGAGTCATTATAGTCAATAAAGTTCAGGTTACATTTGAAAAATTAAATAAATAAATATTCACTATTATTCTCTTACATTAAGTGTAACATAAATTCTATTATTATTCGAATGTTGTTTTTAAATTATGTCCAATGCCGTAGCATCTTTCGTGGGCAACTTCATTCTGTTAATTTTGTGTCACGGTGCGTGCGCATCAATTTTTCATAACGCGCCTAAAGAAGTATAACTTCAAAAATGCCGCCTACTATACTAACTTTAATTCCTAGTAAGGTAACAAATATGTGTTTTAGTATTCTTATATGCCGATAGTGGCTCACCTATATGCCCTACTTTCATATAATCTCGTACAAAGGAAAATACGGTAGCTTATGCGTTTATCTGAAGCATGAAACATTGGTTTATGAGTCACAGATAACATATCTTGCTGAGATCACCGTTTTGCTATTAAGAAATTTCCATTATGTCCATAGTGTGCTATTTCTTTATCTGAATAAATATTCGTTTCAAAGATACTTTATTTTCTTATTTACATTCACTAAGTGAGAAAATTTAGGGTAGGTAGCTTATTTGTGTATATCATGTTATCAAATTATTAGAAAATAAACTGTATAAAATAGAAATATCAATTGCTACAATATTTTTACAAAATATTCAAGTTTAAATTCAAGTCAAGCCAAAAATAATTTATTCATATAGGTAACACAATGTACACTTATGAACGTCAAAAAAGAAATTAATTAAATGATTTTAATTTTACATTTACTGCCAGTTCTCAAATCAAGGGCGTAGAACGGAAGAGAAGAACGGGCAATAAACTCTCCGCTACTATTTTTAATCGCCAGGTTTTTTTACACAACGTTTGTAAGGAGCTGCATCCATTACACCATTAAATTAAAAAACCGTTAAATAAATACTTTACAAATTACACAAACTTACGGTGTCTTTTGCTTCGTTAAAGAATCTTTATGATTTAATAATACAACAAAAATAAACTTATGGACCTTGGTGAAAACTTTTTTATGTAAACCTGTTTCCTTTTTGACAAAAATAAATGTTTCTTCATATTCGTTGACTTTTATTCTATATATAAACTTTGGTCTCTCTAGAAAACTAACGGCAAACTTTGTTTCGCCATATAAATTATAAAACTAGACATAATATGATGGTTGACTTATTTGTCTCATTGGAAAAAAAATGTGAAGATGAGAGACAAATGGAAGAATTTAGTACGTTCTTTTCTTTTTTCTTTTTTTCATGTAGGAGTCAGACGGGCAGGAGTCTCATCTGATGTTAAGTGATACCGTCGCCCATGGACATGGCCTATTAAGAATCGGTTCGCTCTTTTCTTGAAGGACCCTAAGGCGAATTTTTTCGGAAATACTTCAGTGGGCAGCTGGTTCCACATAGTGGTGGTGCGCGGCAGAAATTGCCTTAAGAATAAACTTTATTTAGCGTTTATGAAGGCTTTATAGCTAACCAGCGATATAATTATAAATATTAGATCAAAGTCTGCAAATAAATAATTATTTTCTTAGGTTATGTAATTGAAAATCGCAGAAACCCTGTTAGGTTGAGGCGACCTCATTTTCTCAGTAATTATAGCTCTCCCCCACATGACCCCGTAACTGTCTTTTAATTAATAAAGTGTCACTCGACAACGCTTGATTAAACTTTTATACTTTTAACACATTACGGTGCAATCAACCTTGAATAAATTGTTTGTATATACTTGGAATAACGCTTCTATGGCTGGTACATATTTTATTTTTTTATATAATAGGAGGCAAACGCCCACAAACACCCACATCGCCAGAAGGCTCGCAAGTGCGTTGCTGGCTTTTTTAGAATTGGTACGCTCTTTTCTTTAAGGACACTTAATCGAATTGGTTGGGAAATACTTCAGTGGGAAGCTGGGTCCACATAGTGGTGGAGCGCGGCAAAAACTGTCTAAGAAACGCTCAGTTGTGGAACGACGGATAATAATTTAATTCATATAGTAAAATAGTTTAACCGAGTCTATCTATCTCTAGATTAAGCGTCTGTTTCACAATGTACGGATAAGTTCTACATAAATTCCAAATTAGCTATTTATTACTTATTGGTAGGATAAACACTAATGTTGCGTTTCACGACTGTCAGATAGCACTCTTCGTCACATAAAGTCCATCTAAAGTTATGAGTCCGATGAAGTGTCAAATAGCACAATTTATCTTCCAAATAATGTATATATTGCATAGCTATTTGGTACTTTATCCATACATTGTGAAACAGACCCTAAGTATTATCAAACTCAGCAACGTAATTTAATGACAAATTAAAACCAATTTCAGGAAGCATACAACAACGAGAAATATAATAGTTTTGAGTGTCATCCTGTTTATTTATATAATTTTTAGCGAGTCCTATATAATTTATTAATAAATATTATATTGTGCTAGATATAATTATTGATGCATATACAATAATAACATTCAATCCGTAATACCAAAGCACAAAATATCACTCATAATACCATAATTTTTCCTACTGTCGAAGTTTTGTTTGCATTTGTGGAGCAAAAATCTCATAAAACTGTTTATAAACGCCTGTCAACCACGGAATTCTATGTTTTAAGTTCCCTATTCAGCTCTTATCGATTGCACCTTAAGGTATGAGCCATTTAAAACCGTAACTCAGTTGTGCCGGAAAACAATTTCCTTGTATAAACATCATTGTATGAAATCAAATAATGCAAATTATTCTTCAAACAAATATTGTGTGTTAGTTTAAAGGACTACAGTACTAATAAAGCTAAAAGCTTAAAGTTAATTTACGACGGTGTTGTGTGGCAAAATCGTCATTATCCGATCACCATCTGCAGGTAAGTTAGTGCCGGTGAAGCACGCACCACCCGCACATGCGCGCACGCACGCACACCACGAACGCCGCTGTCCACCGGTCGAACAATCGATCGTAAATCAGCTTCGATAAAATTATAGGAGGGAACACAATGGATATCGCCTCGCGACAACTGCGACGAAGAACCTACCCTCCTCCCAGCGCAGAGAGTCCGCTTTCACGCGCTCGGAAACCTCTCCCGGCTAACTCCGTCTCCGAGATAAAGTCTACATTCGCACGTGTACAGACAAGAAGTGTTTATTTTCAGCGAGCCCCGGCAAAGGATAATCGCCACTAAAATTGGAACAGTTGAGAGGATATTCGTGTGCGTCGTCGCCGCTCGCGTAATTGCGAAATTCACGCTTCGCGGTGCGGTACAAAAATAAGATTATGGATTCTGCTGAGTTCCAGCGTTATTGTGATTCGAGGATCCATAGGTATGTCTGCCGGCTTTACGACTTCTATTCTTGGAAAACATCGGGTTATTGAATATTGTTCTGGTTATTTTCGGAAGATCAGCATTGTCCGGCGAACTGAAACTTGGATTTGGCGTTATACGTTTATTATTTCCTGACTGACGAGTGTTTCTATTTGCGTAGACAACTTCAGTATTGTATACGTTTGAAAATAAATGCTTATTTTGTCTCTAAGGACACTTTTCTACACACTTGTGACAAGGTGACCATTTACTGAAATGGCAATCACAAGGGACGGAATCAAATTTCACGACACTCAGATGATATGGCCAGTTTTATGGCGATCGTAAAGACGTGTACAGAGTTTTATTGTATGTTTTGAGTTAAATTTATAAATATTGTAGGATTTTATTTTCAAATATTTTGAAATAGAATACTGGTGTTTATGCATTAGGCATTCGGACTTCTTGTGGACAGACTTATACTAGAAAGACTTGTAATTTGTTCTCAACGCTGAGATCTTTCGTTGAAGCTCCGGTCGTACAGGAATGGATTTTTCTCCCTACCTACTCAATTAGCCTCTACCCTAGTCCTCTTAAGTCTATATTCCACAATGTCTCTAAGTTTAAATCAGGTTTCACAAGCTGTTTTTACATAAAGCAGTACACGAGTTTGTTACTTGAAATAACCATTAACTCTGGAACTCAGAGTTAACTACGTGTGCCCAAAGAGGCACAGAACGCTGATCATGTATCTGACTAAAAGTAATTAAAAATCTATAAATTAGAATAAACAATCGAAAGGTATTAGATTTTTTTATATAAAACTTGGGTTTAAAAGTTGGAATAGCAAATATGATCTAAAGGTTCGTTTGTCATACCTACTCTGATATTTGGCGTTGGCGTATACCTACGATATACGTATAATGGCAAAAGTAGACTTAATTAGTTTTGGTCCAGGGAATTAGAAAACCCTTTTTACATGGGCCATCGTGGACCTATATTTCAGAGCTATCAAACCATTTCTTCTGTATGTATGTTCTGTATGTATGCGACGCTTTGGACAGTGCCCTTTATATTCTTTGATTTCCAAATACGGCCTTTAGCCAAATTCGTAATCATAATTACCATTGTGTACTATAGCTAGCACAATCTGACCCACAATAATGAAGTTTAAGTTGAACGCGGTGAATAAAAATTTACTTCATTAGGTCAAGTGAAAAGAAACTGAAACTTAAACAATAGAGTTAAAAGCTTAATGAAAAGGAATCCAAAGATAATTAGTGTTAAATGTAATTTTGTTTTAAATAAGTAATAGCTATCGTAAATAAATATCACAAACTACTTTATTATTTTATCAAAGTTAGTGAGGTAGTGGTTAATTAAGATATACCATAAAACTATCTTAAAACTATTTATCTGAAATAAAAGTGGAATATATGTATCATCAAGTAACACGAAAATAAAACCTGAATATATTTGTACGGTATGGCGTAAACCCAATGTATTTTTTGTAATTGAATTTATTGTTGTTATTTTGGAAAGACGCACGCCTATTTCAATATTCTACTAATGGTAAATGCAGTCGTAAGTAGATTATCAATAGATTTCCTTTTTTTAAGACATAACGACTAGCTATTAAATCCATTAAACAAGAATTAATGAAGTATCCAGAAAGTTATATAATCTATGTACTTACAACAGCTATAAAATATTTCATTCCACAGATATATTTTCACTTAGATTTCAACAATAAAACGTGTCGTAAAATTGATATTGCTGTGTATACGACGCCGGATATTTGTTTAATATAAAATCCTTTGAAATAGGTTAGATAGAAGAATGGCACTGAATCTTAGCCTATGATGCTCACACACCATAGTTCTTTGCTATTTTGATTTCCTTTGCAGTTTTAATTGCGCATAATGGTATATGAATTTAGTAATACATAGAACGCACCATCAGCCGCTTGCTTGTAAAGAGGTATCAGTCTACCAGACACAAATGTAATTCAATTGCTAATTTACAAATCCTCGTGGGGATACATGCAACGAAGACAGAATTGTTTCTTTTTTTTAATTAGAAAATTGTTTGTATTTTTATTACTGGAAAGAGAACTGAAAAAAGGTGTATAAATTTAAATTCATTCGTTCTATGAGGCAAAATCACTAACAATTATAGTTATACTAATTTATTAAAGACTGTAACTATCAACTATCAACTGCATAAATTAGAATTTATCTGAAAACAGAGCTAAATCTAAACAGTATATAATGTATATAAACAATGAAAAGCCCGCGTGCTCATCCAATGACAAATGACAGTAGAGGGATCGTCCCTCTCTGGCGTTATACAATCAAAACTACACCTTATCGCCTTGGATTATAGTCGATTACTGTGAGAACGTGAAACGAGGATGCCCGCTGCTATCTTGTCAGGCGGGGAGGCGTTGGCCAATAGCGAAGCGCTATCAGCTCATCATTCTATTGATACCTACACGAATTTTCCTTCGCTCACTATACTTGTGTTATAGGTATGCCTAGAACCTTGACACTTATAAACTTAGATTGGATTTATTTATTTATTTATACTTCATTGCCAGAATACACATAATTATACATATAGAAAAGTGAGTAGGTTACATAAGTTATTAGGCAACGGGCGGCCTTATCGCTAACAAGCGATTTCTTCCAGGCAACCCTAAAATGGATCAATACAAAAAAAATAAACACCTACAGAGGGTAAAGTACAAGAGATGCACAATTAATTAACAAAAAGATATTAAAAATAACATGCAACTGTAACTAAAATTAAATAAAATAAAATCTAAAGAAAAAATATAAATAATAGTATGTATAAACAGACTTGTAAAAGCTCAGCTTAAGGTTAATTGATTCACAATTAATATATAAAAGTTGTAGCTAATAACGAGGCAGAAAAAAGATGATCAAATAGGAGAATTTTAAATAAATTTAAAGACTGCGCTCGTCTGATATGAATAGGTAAGGAATTCCATAGCAGGATAAGCACGGTGAAGGAGGAGTGATAGAACTCAGTTTTATGAGAAGGAGTTTCAAGAATTAAGGATTTACTCATTTGATAGACTAAAGATGATGCTTTATCTGATACAGTGTTTAAAAAGTGACTTCCCGCCAGCATTAGATCTCTTTAACTACACTCCTATTTCTAGCGAACGAACGCGTAGTAGCAAGTGGTCTAAGTCACTGTATTACATTATAAATCGCAGAATAAAACATTTTTTTATTATTAATAACGTGTATGTGCGTTTAACTTCCGCAACTGTACTTCTTACCTTTATTTTCTAGAGCTATCTTATACTTAAAATTAATAATTTAATGGATGAAGTAAGTATCTGTTTTATCTTGTGTTGTTAGCATAAATATAATGAGTCTTATGTTCGTGTAAACAAATATTATATACATAGTTAAATAGATGTTTTATATAGTATGAATGGCTTTCATATTTAGGTTTGATTAAGTCATATGATGATCTTTAGTCGGGTCTTGTATTATAATCTTACCTTGAGAATGAAGTCGCCTCGCGACTGCCTTAGACCGCATCGCCGAACCCGTCGCCGTAATGACAAATCGATGACACAAAACAGTTAAAAAGTTTTGAATTGAATACCTCGGGGTGCGCGCGTTTGGGCGGGCGGGATGTAGGATGGGTGGGATGGCGCGGCGTGTCCCGCAGACGGTCGTCGTGACACTGCGCTCACGTGGTGGCACTGTGGCCGCGGGAAAATGGTTCTCGCGCGGGAAAATGATTTTCACGCGGGAAATAGTGTCCGGCCGCGGTGTCTCGCGCGCCACCGCTCTCAACTGTCACTGAGTTACACATTTCAGGCCGCCTCGCCGCACCCCGCCTCTCGACACGGTTTACGGAAGACATTACCTTTTTTCTTTCTTTGCTGTGATACTAAATATATGTCATAACATATATCTTCAAAACAAAACAAAGTTTATGATTTATTTTTCTTTAAATCTAAATCAGTATTTCTTTGTTACTTTTTTAAATGTATCTAATTATTATAAAGAATTTAATACATTGACTGTAGAACGTTTAAAAAAGTAACATTTGTAGACATTATTATGTAGTTCGTACTTTGAAATAACATTTAATGCTTTTTGTACTAACTTTATACAATATAACAAGTGTTATGTTGTTTTGCGATAGTTAATGCAATATGTTTGATACATACAGTTGCATAATCTATAACTTGAGAAATTAACTAAGTTCTAAATTAGTACATTATTTGTCTTTATTGAAATAACAAAAAGTTTGTTAAACTTGTATAAGATATAACATTTATAACGTAACCTAATTGAAACATAATTTGTTTGCTCACTTAAAAAATACTTCTTACGAAAGTGTTAATAAACTTTTATTGTTATACAAAATTTTATTGATTAGGTAAGTCCCTTAGAGCAGAATGTTTCTTGTTTTATTCATAAGACTTTCGTTACTACCTTTACAAATAAAAGAAATTCCGCCGGGAATGAAACTCAGGACCTGTGGCTTGAAAATAATGGAAGCCAGGTATTATTAGATTTCCGTAAGTTCCAGCCCTAACTGGGTTTTTTCTTACTGTGGATCATTAAATAGAAGAGCGTTTACGCGATTTATCTACAAAAATACAGTCCTATCCCACTAGAAGATAACTAAACCTGTGCACTTCAAAAAGAAGAATTCATGAGATAATTTTGAATTGAAACAAATATTATGTAATGAAGTAAGTAAATTCGTATTCTATACTAAATTACGCAACAGTATATTTATTCATAAAAGCTTGCCAACGCTCCACACACTGATTCATTGGTACAATAAAAAATACAATATCTAATGTCAGAAGCAGTGATAGGCAAACAGATCAAACACTAGGAGATAATGAAAAATTCAACGAAATAATTAAATTATAAAAGTAAAGGAAAATCGATTTCAAAGTGTAAGAGCAACTATGGATATTCAGGCCTAGCTCATTTATCAGAATGCTCAATCTGGATATCGGTGAGTTTTGGCCAAAACGCTTTCTTCTAAAAGTTGGGTCAAGCGGGATGTGATGTCTGGGAATATAGAGGGTACACAAAACTTAAATTTGGTTAAAAGGTTAATGACAAAAAACCTTTTAAATCTTTACAACAGTCTACGGTGTTACTTGAGGCGGTACGAGGGGTGACGTCGTAAATATGATTATCAGGGGGGTGACGTGGACTAATCATATTCTCTGCAATTTACATAAATATTAGCGTGTTCCGTGACACACGACTGTGTGGTCATTACGAAGCTCCGTCTTTTTAATGAAGCCCGATCGTAGATATCGCTTTGTCTTTTTTATGATTTATGTTGCATATTAAAGACATATTTTTATTCCTTCGATAGAGCACAGAACAGCAATAGTATTATGGATGGTGACACAAGCCAATCGTATCATGCAAGAGGGATAAATAAAAAAATTATCCCTCATCAAGGAACAGCGTCTTTGGTAGTTTTTGATAGGCAACTAAATGCTGGAACAACCTACCAGCTCTAAAGCTTAGGTTTCCTAGAAAAGCGGTGCCGTTATCTAACAGCCGTAATGTAACGTTGGGTGACGTCACCCATACGTTGTCTATAAATAATATCGGAGTAGAGAACGTTGAGTGTCACCGTAACGTCAAATAGTGGTGCTGTCATTTGCATGACGGCCTTCATAGCGGTGGTAAATATTAGTTCAACGTTTTTCGCCTGTGGCAGTGCCCATATTTAATTAATACAATGAGTGGAAACGTGACTTGGACGAGAGAAAATGATAGTTTTTTGCATTATGTTAAAAAGTAAAGACGGCCGTTATTAACAACCGTAAAATGACGGCCGTTAGTTAACGGCACCGCTTTTCTAGGAAACCTAAGCTTAATCCGCGACTTTCAATTACGTCTTTCAATATAAAATGTAAAAGTACCAGTTGCATTCTCATATTTTATGTTCTATATTTGTGTTTGTAATTTGACTTTTTTAATTATGTTTTAGAAAAAAATAAAAATATTGTTTTGTTTAGTGTCAACCCAAGACAGTATGGGTCCACTAAAAATCAGCGTTGTAGGTGATAACAACATAAAGCTAAGTTGGGCCCATTTTTAAAGTGTTTGTTTTTATTTTGTATATATGTGCGTGTGAGCTTTAATCAAATAAATGTTTTATTTTCTTTTAAATCCACCTTCAAGCGATTTACGATATCAGCGCTACAGATTTAACTATATCTAAATTGGGTTCGTCGTTAGATGACGCAGTCTATTGATATTTAATTTTAAAGACGATCTCTGAAATCACTTTGAAGTAACGTAATCTACATTTTGAACCGAGTGGATAAGTGTGAAAACTCCGGCCTGCCGATATATATCTAAAGCTGGAGCTTTTTTAAGCTTCTAATATCGGACCTAATACAAATATTTAACTAAGGCACTCCTTCAATTAAAATGAGTGGCAGAGAATTTCTTCCAGTTCTTTTTATCCGCTCTACGCCCTTGACTTGCGAACTGGTGGTAAATGTAATTTTGAATTAATTTAACATATTTTCTGTTGACGTTCCTAAGTTTACTTGGTTACCTATATGAATAAAGTTACTTTGAGCTTTGAGTTTCAAAGACTCGTAGTCACAGTACCACATACTTTTCTTGGCCGGCGGCTGAAAATGGTACTACCGTCGCCATTTTGAAATGTAATGATTTTGAAAAGTAATCAAATGTTTTTATTTTTATTTACAATAGTAAAATTTAAATTATCGAACGGTTCTGATTGTTAGGTAACTTACGAAATATTATATTAATAGTAGGTACAGGTAACAAAACCTTTTATATCAGGTGTTTCGAAGTTTGTAACACATTTATTTAAGCCTAGAACTGTATTTTCTAGATACTAGTATACATTGTTTTATTAAAACATTTCAATAAATTTTTAATTTAGCCTGCATGACTTCAAATTATTCCCCTTATAATGGTTAATTTGTATTTACTGGCAATATTATTATCCATGACAGCGACGCTCTTACCGGCCAAGAAAAGTATGAGGCTGTGTTCTTACACTTCTCCTGTCACTTAAAGTTACAAAACACTTTCTATTTGCAAGCCATTAAGACAAAATAAGACAAATATGCACGCCATTATGTGTGGCAGAATATGCGAACTTTAGATTGTACCATCATAACATATTTGTACCATATTCTTACTTAATTATTATTAATATCAGAGTTGAACCTTCAATCTTCATATTTGTTATTTAAAGACTACAGACGCATACTATCCAAACAAATATAATATCTCAATTAAGATTTAATTGAGTTTATATTGCAGAATCTCAGAAATAATCTACCCTTTCTAATTAGACCGCAAACAAACCGAAACGAAAATAAATAATTAATTACAGCGACCGTCCTGAAACGCAGACTTCACCCTTCAAGGGGCCAGATGTTAACAGACTCGGAACAAGCCCCAAATATCTTGTAAAGCCACCCACTACGTCCGGATAACTTAACCACATACACAGGTGACTCCACATCCGCTCAACGATAAAACTCGACCCTATATCCAACACGCTAAGAGCGGAAATGGTTCAAACTGCGCTGTCTTTTTGTCTTTATTGACTCCAGAAACAGTTTCTTCTTTATATTATATCGTAGCATGTTACGACAACAAACGTCCTAAGCGCAGGTAGAATTATTTGAAAATAGAACCTCCGTCGTTGAACTTTAATTCGACGCTCGTAGCGGGAGAGTGGGAGGGTTAAGTGAGGTTTTTCGATCCAAGACGGTGATATGATATTATCGAAGCGAGACAGAAAGGGATAGTAGAGCGCAGGCTTCTCGGCAGACGTCGCAGTTGCTATGGCAACGCATCGATTCGCCGCACCCCTGCCCTGCGATGCAGCCTCCTCACGTATCCAGGTCATTCGAAGCCTTAACAGAACCTGCTTAGATTAATTCCGAGAAGGCAAACAGTATGTTAACGAATGGGATTACGTTATTACTTATATATTTAACAGTTTGGCTTTTTAAAGATTTAACTATAGTAGAATATTCTGAGCGTTCTCTTCGTTTTCAATTATTAATTGGGACTAGAAAAATGTAACCTAACGAATGTATTATGGAAATCTATATTTTGGTTGTGGAACATTGGATAAAACAGTGGGAAATTCAGGAATTTGTTGAAGAAAAAATAGGATCTACCTATATTGTTTTGTTGTGTTTCTAGACACAATTATAAGATAAGTCAATTTGAAATCGTTTAACTGTGATAGAACACTTATATTTATTTCAATATTAATATTAAATGTGATAAAGAATTAATTCTGACGCAATCATGATGTAACAGATTTGTAGTTATCTTCATTTTTTCTCCAGTCAGGCAATCAATCTCCTGACACCTAGTCATGGACTTGCCGGCCTTACGATCTTTTCCTTTACCGTATGACCAATCAATGCGTCGGAATATAGAAGAATCCACGGGAGAACCGGGATTTGAACGATCCACCTCAAGGAGATCAATTTACGCATTATGACAATTACAAATCTACGTTAAGTAACTCAGCTAATTACTGTCTTATAATTAGTTAATTACCAAATAAGTACAGTAAGTGTAATAAAGATTAGTTTGTTTAACATGGTAAAAACGTACCCCAGTCTCCATAAATACAAACTTAATATGTAACTATGTCCTTAATTTCCACACGTTATAGGTAATTTCCAAATAGTGCAGAAAGTATAATCAATGGAGTAGTGTTGGCCTAGTGGCTTCATCGTGCAACTCTCATCCCTGAGGTCGTAGGTTCGATCCCCATCTGATCACCAATGGACTTCTTTCCTTTGTGCGCATTTAACATTCGCTCGAACGGTGAAGAAAAACATCGTGAGGAAACCGGATTGCCTTAGACCCAAAAGTCGGTGTGTGTCAGGCACAGGAGGCTGATCACCTACACTACCAGTGGTGTAACAATAGGGTGGCAGGGCTGGCAAAATGCCAAGGGCCCCCGAGCCAAGACGGCTCCTGCCCAAGAGATATGACCAGAAACAGATACAGAAATCTGTGGACCAGACCTAAAAAGGTTGTAGCGCTACTGATGTATTTATTTGTTTTAAGTATAATCAAAATATGTTTGGTAAAAAAGTTGCAGCCTCTATTAATGCTAAGAAATTATACCTGATGTCAGAGTTACTATTTTCTTAAGTCATTTTAATAAGCCGTATAAAAGTAGGTACTTTATCTTTGATCAAGTCTCAAACACCGACCCAATTTATCTCAAAGACATCGTTTAAACCTCAGTAACTCAACAAAGGTCCTAATAAGGCCACTTGAGGAAGCAAACGTTCTTACGCCCTTTGGTCCTTTGACGTGGCCCATAAAACGAGGCCAATTCGCCGACTTAGGTTGACGCGTCAGCGAAAAATTTCGGTACAAAGAAAGCTAAGTTGAAATGTTTTTATGTGTTGATTTTGGGCTTGAAAACTACTCCGATAACGCTGTAGGCGCTGCGCGAATTGGAAATTATTTTGTAATTACGGCAAACAGTACATATATTTCTGTTTATATAACGTTAACAGAAAACATGTAATTAGTTTTTATTCAATATTAAATAAACATACTTTATGTCATCACCTGTTTTCAATTTAAAAAAATTGCTATGAAAGCGTTCGATTTTTAAATTTAAGAATATTTACACCAAGAGTTTATATTTTAATAATTAAATATGCAAGGTGCCATAACTTTGGCCACCTACTAAATTTTATTGTGTCGGATGTTCAAAGTTAATTAAGCATGAAATTGAGCACACCCATAAATAAAATGTGGTTCATATTTCATAACATTTCAGCATTTGTTCAGCTCGTAAAAGATAGTATAACAAACACGTGGAAGGGATATTGAAATGTTTTTTTCTGAGTATCTAAAAAACTTTGTGCTTATATTTTTAAGAAATTAAACTGTCCGGTAAAATATTGACGGAAAATTAGTGCTCTTTGTTTAAAATTATTGCAAGTTGGTGACAAGCACGTTCGGTTATTATAGCTCCATCTTTCGTCGAACTTAATAAATATATTACTATAGTAGTAGTAACCTACCGTTATTATACAATAATTGCAATGACACATTTAGAATATCATAAATGTAATAAAAATGCAATAATTTATACTGTCTTTTTGAATTCTTAAAGTACCCTGTTGTTTGTGATAGCGACATCTATCATATAAGGTACATACTACCAAGTTTCCTTATATTATCATCTCTATGTTTTGTTTCGCGACATCTAACGAGGATATTTGAAATTGTTTCAAGATAAGTTAGCTTCATGTTTACAGTATATTTAGGTGTATATTATTTTTATAACCATGTAAAATGACTTATCTTTTCAGTTCAGTAGTAGTAGCAGTACCATATTAGAAGATACAAATATTATTAAAATACATCTCATGTCTTCTATTCATCAGCTGTCAAAGTATCCAATCTTTGACTGTTTTACCGATTCTTCCGACTGTAAATCTACTGCGTTACCGACCGAAGTTTAAATTTTTTTGACGCAAGCGCGTTGTATTCCGGTCGTTCTCTTTTAGTTTTTTCGTTAATTTGTTGTGTTTGATGTTGCCACCTTACATTTTTCCACCCAAAACACAGGTCATTATTAATTCCTAGAATCATTATTTTATTCCCAATCGAAAAAATTATATCAAAATATGTCGTATTAAAATGAATTTCAATAATTTACTATTGTTATTTAACATTTAAGAATATGTTTCTCATATTTTCTTAATGACAAATTCCTAAATTAATTACATATTATAAAATAGATAAAAAAAACAAGATTTTTCTAACGAGAAGTATAACTACAAATCGGAAATCAGCATATTAGCAAAAGTAGATAATTGAATGAATATACATAAATTCAGTATTTTTATCAATAAAATAATTACATTGCGTACAAAATAAAATGCTTAAGTTAAAGCTTGTACGTTATTAAGTGAAAAACATTTTCTTGGTTATTTGACGCCGAGTGCCTTTTTTATTTAGGTAACTAACCTAATTGGTAATTGCGACTCTTCATATGGCAACACTGGTTTTGTGTCATGTTCGAAACCTTGCTTGTATCCAGCTTGTGTATTTTAAGTTAAAATATTGTTTTATTTGAATATATAAGTTATAATCTATCTTTTAATGGTAGAATTGGTATAAAACTAGTTATAGAATTGTGATGATAAGTGCTGTGAATAACTGTAGTACGTGCTGGGAACCTAAAGCGGCATCGTGGAGTCACAAAAACGAAGGTAAAAAAGTTTCATTGTTTCTACTGACGCTTGGGTTTCAAAGAAAAATTGAAAATCGATCCGACAGCTGCAAATGCTGAAATCGTATTTTACTGAGAATATGTTCATCTGAAATATAAATAATTTTAATGTTTATAGTTACTTTACTAGAGATAATGGTTTAATGTTTTTAAATAGACGTTTGGTAGTATTAGTTCCACAATTTTTTTATAAATATATTAAAACTACCTCTTTACCACTTAGGTATTTTCTTAATAAAATAACTTTAAATTAAATTTAAATATTTTGTATAATACTAAATATCGTAAAATTTAGTAATAATGTAGGAACATGTGTCATTTGAGGACTTGATAAGACTAAAATATAATATATTGATGCAATTTCAAATCCGTGTAACTCATGTAACTGATTTTAAATTTTTAATATACTTTGTCATATCTGTAGTTTAAAAAATATTTTAACAAAAGCTTAAATAATTTTATTTTATTTATTTTGATAAACAAAGCATGAGGCAAGTGAATACATATATTTTATGGATAAAATGTCTAAGATTAAATAAAATATTGCATTTGAGTATATTATAAATTGTAGTAATTAAACTAAACAGGTTTAGTCCTTTGATTAAGGTAATAATATAATATAATTATTGTTTACATATTTGCAATGACATCTTATGACTTCAATAGCTTTTTGTGGTTTTGTGTCCTCTTTTATGTACTCTATGCTAATTTGGTTTCATTATTGATTTTAATTAGTAAACAGTTAATGTTTATTTATTATTATTGACTATAGAGAGTAATTGCATAGTAAGACTGTCCCTAGTTAAATACCAATTCAAACTATATTCAATTTAGAAATCTTACTTTACATAAGGGATTTATGACCAACATTTACTTTAAAACTACATAATTTGTCTGATCAACTAATATAATATCCTGTAAGTGGTACATACTATAAATTAAATGATTATTTGGTTTGTCTTGCAACAAGATTTTTCTGTTCATAAAAACTTAGCTATGTACAAGATTATATGTATATTGTATTTGTAGTTGAGGCATAAATGTTGCTCATCCCGACTTTGATTCCTTGTGAAAAAAAAATATTTTTCCTGTTTTGTGATGGGAACTAATTTTCATCATTGCTCATTGATATGCAAACATTATGGTTTTGCTAATGGAATTAGCACAATTCAGTATCTAAAATTTGTACTTGGGTCCAATTTAATCCAACTCCAAACTTAAGCTACACATGTGTCACATACATTATCATAACAAAAGGTAGCATTTAAATATTAAAACCCTCAAAGGAAACTGTTAAGTTGGCTGCTGGCCTTGAAACAGTCACTTTACCCACAGATGACCTCTAAGATTGCTCAAAAATGATCATTTGAATGACTTTATGATAGAGACTTTATTCCATAATTTAGTTTGCATATTAATTTTTAAAAAATATAACTGATAATTCCATTTTCTTTTCCTTGTTTAATTACTTGTGGGTAACTGTTTATCTATAGTGGCTGTGAATTTTTAATACAATTCTGAATTCATTGGTCTTTTAATGTCTTCAATGACTTCTTAATATATATTCTTAAAATAAAACAATGATTTATTTTCATCTTGTCAATACTATTAAAATGCCACTAAATGTATAGATGTTTTCAAAGATTTTTATAATACATAAGCTCATATTATTATACAGTGTTTCCTGATTGTTTGACCTTTAGTTTATGGCAAATTACTCCCTCTTGGCCAATTTGGACAGCCTTGCTATCACAATTATAAGTTAGGTACCCATTGCAGTCATGGCTCTATGGTAAAACATATTCAATACATTAAACCCAGAGCAGTTTTGATTTATAGTGAAAAACCTGTTTTAGATATAAGTTGATAGCAAATAATCAGTGAGACAGAAATGTTTTTTTTTTTTTTCAAAATTGAAGGGTCATGTGTTTCATTAAAATTAAACAAAGCAAACAAAAAATTGATAAATTAATCTTATTACTACTACCTACTTACCTATGGTACAAAAGTTAAGTTTGTACCCCCTCACACAACTAGTTACCCTTACAGTGTTATTGTATTCAGCCTACCTGCTCGGGCAGTGGTAAAAAAGAAAGGATAATTTTTGTAGAGCCCTGCTTTGGAAGAACAAAGGCTTTTACCTAGTTATAGTTATTCCACGTCGCAGGTGCGACTTATCTTTATATAGACTTGGTGTTTTTGTTATTTGCACACGAAATTCTGCATCAGCCCGTTCTATATTCAGAATACCTGAGTTACAGTTTTTTTAGAAGATATAAATGCACTTAATTTTTCGAACGAAATCGTCATGATCGTAGAAAAATGACGGATTTGAAAAAGAAACTAAAAACCCACTTTTTATCATATTTGGATACTACATTGACTAAATATTACAGCTACATTAAAAAAAATCCATATGTTTTAAATTTAAAATTAATTAGTCTGTAAAGTGACGGATTCAATAGAAACGTGATTTTTCTAGAAAACTGTGTAATTTAATGTTATTTTAATTTTGTTTCAAAACAAACCGTGTTTTTGTTTGCTTGTATGCCAATTTTCATAATAACAGAATATGAATTAAAATAGTTATGACAAAAACTTACATGATTATATTATTTTGAAATGGCTGCCCTGTAAAGTTTACTATTTGTCAGATCCATCTCTATTCTACGACTGTGACGAAATGGATCGTTATATATATAGAAAACGAGGGAATATATTTATTTTTATTTAATATTTTGTATGCGTAGTAGAATCGTCAATACAATGAGAATAATGGATTAAGAAATCGGTGGTTATAAAAATAGGTGATAAGATGCATTAAAAAGACGAAAAGTCTTATCTCATGCTTTACCGGTATCTCGGACACAATATGTTTCTTAAAACCTCGTAACAATAAACATATTAAGGGTAGATTTTCGGCCACAGTTGACATGATACAAGCGAAGTCCGGTTTTGGTAGGCTAAGTTTTGAAAGCAAAAAATAACAAGTGGCATTCACCCAACGCCCTTGAACCAAGACGCGGTCACCATCTAGCAGCTCCAAGTCTTTGGTTACGTCTAGGACGTTCAACCTATTCTCAAAATTAATTTAAAAAATATTAATGTCGAAGCAAAAAGGTCCTCAACATCAACACATATTAAACAGCAAAGTTATAGCGATCCAGACTATGTAAAAATAATATATATGTTTATGATGTCCTTGCATAGAAACCATATACATATATTATTTTTTTGGTAGTAGCAGGTAGAACCTAATTGGATAATAAACAAACGCTTAAAGGCAATATTTGTCTGACAATGTTGCTTATATATCAATTACATACAAACCTTATTAATTAATTGGTCGTCTCTATATACTTTAGAATAATATATATTATTTTATTCTAGAATCTAGTTATGTGATATTTTTATTAGATGATCTATAGTTTGTTA
Organism: Pieris macdunnoughi; assembly: GCA_905332375.1. Classification (NCBI taxonomy): domain Eukaryota; kingdom Metazoa; phylum Arthropoda; class Insecta; order Lepidoptera; family Pieridae; genus Pieris; species Pieris macdunnoughi. The sequence goes on from CAJOBZ010000026.1 coordinate 4,105,505, forward strand.
TGTATTAATTTAATCATTTTTGTTTCTAAACATTCTTTAAATAAATGTTTTTGGTATACAATTCGTCAACTATCGCGACTTACCTGTGTTTGTGGCTTAACATATATCATGGATTGCTTTTAGATTGAATTTATATACCTACGGGTGGTTCTATTTTGCGTTATGTTAAGTTTGTTTCAATATGTCAAGTGAAACATGGCGTTATGTTTGCAGTTCCTTATAATCCTTGTACAAAACTTGGCGATAAAAAAGTGATGGAGAAATTCTTGTTAGGTCTTCTCGCCCTTTTTACGCCCTTGATTTGAAACAGTAAAAGAAAATGTAGACCTCCTTTTTTTAAATATTGACGGTCATAAGTATAGTATATATAGTTACCAATATGATGTTTTAGTTATATGACAAAATAAAGCCTCAAATTTACCCCTTTATTCATAAAAAATAAATCTGTAATTGCAAGAAGACATTGACAGAAGGAGACAAAAGAGTAATTTAGGTTTTAAGAATCAAAATAAAAAAAATCAAAATGCGTTTATTCAATTTAGATGCGTCTTAGGGCATGCTTATGAATGTCAAAAACATTTACAAAATTCTCGATAGAGCAAGACTACGCCATCCGTTCGCAAAACTACCAGGAGGTCTTGTTCTGAGAAGAACGGGCAAGAAACTCAGTTCTACCCTCCCTCTACATTACAATTATTCAAAGGAAAATGTCATAAACCACAACGTCGATAAGTTACATACCTAAGTAAAAAATAAATATCTGTTCTGTGATTTACCACATTCACCATTACACACATATTCGCAACACTTCAAAGATAACAAATCAAATTATAAAAATATAATTAGAACTATTGCCAAGCGTATCTTCCAGGTAGTCATTGACTGTGTAGTAAACTTTACACATTAAGGTTTCTTTGATATGTGTGAATGATCAAGTTATAACACATAGAAATATGAAACAAATGATACGATTAAAATCCTTTGGCCACTAACAAGCTCCAATTCCTGTGATGACACAGGAAAATATATATATTAATAGAAATGTATATATTTGTGTTTCCTGTTTTCACACGAACGAACAACGAACGAAGCCGCTTGCTACATATAAAAAGAAGCATTGTTATTTTATTTATTTTCAGTAAAGCATTTTCCTGTACCTACGGTACGTAATAAATTAAGCCTATAATTATTATAGAGGACGTGGAAATATAAAGGTAGGTGAAACAAATTTAATTGCTTCAAAAAATGTTGTATACAAAATAAATTATAATATAATATGAATAAACAAATATTTTTTTTGAATTTTACCACGTTGCTTAATAATTTTTTTTTTTTGCTGTTGGTACTCAAAGACTACCGTAGGATTTGCGTTATTCTGTGTAGTGTTAGGAACAGATCCATTAAGCATTAGATCTGTATTTCCCAATAACAATTTTTTAACGACAATCCGTAAGAAATGAACATTTAAGCATTTACATTGATTTTAGATATCGCAATGACCCCAGATATGTAGCTAAACTTGTAAGTGCATTAATTTGAAAGTTGTCGACAGACAATTAATGATCAATTGTATCTAGGTGACTTGTAGACAATTGCTTCGTTCCGCAATAGTTTCTTGTCGTTTTGATATTGACGATAATTTATAATAGTTGGACACGTGTTTTAACAATAATTACAACAATTACAAGAGCTGGGGCACCCAAACCGCCTACGTGACATAGGCAGACATTTCATCATTTCAAAAATGAGTTTTTCCTATAATTATTTCTCATACTATTCATAGATTGAGCACTGTTGGCCTAGTGGCTTTCAGTCGTAGGTTCGATCTCCGACTGTGCACCAATGGAATACTTTTCTATGTATTTAACATTCGCTCAAACGGTGAAGGAAAACATCGTGAGGAAACCGAAAAGTCGACGGCGTGTGTGAATGCATCTTTAAATATATGACAATCAAGTGATCATTTTTATTTATAAAAAGAAAAGACATCAAATTTTTCCCAGCGAGGCACAGTTTTTATCAGATTTCAATTGTCATTTGCAGTATTTCTGTTTCCCACCTTAAACCTTCCCTGAACCTCCACAAATATTTAAAGATCTTAATTAGCGAAATAGGTGCAGTCATTCTCGAGATTAAGCGAGATAAATGAACAGCAATCTATTTTTATATATAAACCAGCTGTCCCCGCGAACTTCGTTTCGTAAGGCCATGATTTTTCTACTTAGCCTTTTTTCCAATTTTTCTCTATGTCAACCTTCCTCAGAGTTCAAGGCAAGAAAAAAATACTCGAATTGGTCCAGCTGTCTTCAAGTTTTGCGCTTGGCAACATATTTTGCGATTCATTAATATACTAGCTGACTCGGCAAACGTTTGTTTTGCCATGTATATTATTTCTAGGAAACATTTTTTTAGTTCAATAAAAATAACTATCTACAATAATAAAAAAGGGGTTGATCGTAGATGTGTGAATCGTAGGGGCTATATGTATTTTAGTATGCTGTATCATAAAAAAATAAAAACAATAAAAAATAAAATATAAAAATATAAACTCTTTTGGGGTGGTGGTCTTATCACTTAGTGGTTTGAAAGATTCTCAGACGTACTGAATATGTATAAAAAATTTCATAAGAATCGGTCGAGCCGTTTCGGAGGAGTATGGGAACGAACACTTCACTAGAGACTACTAAAGACAATGACTTATATGTTAGTCCGTCCTTCTGTATTCAATAACATACATAAGAATCCCTGTTAATGTATTTACTTTATCTATATATGATATTGAATTAATTTTCTTAAAAATGTCGTCATAGGTATTCGATTGCATTAATCCCTTATATGATCACAAGAATGGGTAAGGTATGTATGGAATTGAAAGAATTATAGGTAAAAATAAATAAATGGCAATAAATTTTAAAACTTTGACAGCTAAATTGTACGTATATATTAAAAATAATTAATAGCTCGATAAACAAAATGCAAATATCGTTAACTGTTTCCCTAACTCTTATTAATATTCACTGAAACGTCTGGACGAGTAGTGAGTTTGAATCCCGACCTAAAAGTAATGGATTTTTTCTTCTATGTGCGCAATTAACACGGTAAACGGAATCTTGTCCTGGAGTTTGATGGAGAGCAATTTGAACGAATCTCGAACGATCTCCTGCACGTCAAAATCCAATTCGTTTATGACATACAGAAGTCATACTTACCGCCTGGAATTTTGACCTGTTTATTTACAGCATAGCATCTCTTCTCTTCGTTTGGTGCCTCTCCATTAACTGGAGGTTGGCCGTCAGCCTTGTGAAGCATGTCTTGTCCTGTGCCAGATGCAGCAACTCTTCCGCAGTCGCAATACCCGTCCACTCCCTAACGTTGTGAAGCCAGCTTTCCTTCTACCAATATGCCGTTTACCCTGGATCTTACCCTCTATAATTAAGCAAAGGAGATGGTAGCGGTCAATGCGCAATACATGGCACAGGTAGAGCATAGATGCCAAACAATTATTATAATATTATTAACTCACAAACGTTACTTACTTAAAATATAAAAACATCTTACATTCGTCGTCAGTATTCAACCGTGTCACAAATAATCCAGTTCTGGTGCAGAACTGAGGTTAACTAGCGAAATACGCAGAACTGGTGATTGCTGGAGTAGAACTGTGCTCTACTCAGACAGCAGGGAATCCGGAATCTGAATTACGTGATGTATGTTAGACACAGAAGGCTAATCGTTTCCTTGTCTAGAAAATAAAAATGAAAGATACATAGTGACAGGTAAGACCCGTTAATGGGCACTATATTTTAATTTTATATAGAGGTTGAACCAATGGTGTAGGTGCATATATAAAAGTCGTTATAATATATTAGTTATAATAACATTCTAACTAATGGACCACCCACTGTACACAACCTTGTTAGTTGCTACAATGAATTCTGTTTAGTGGGAAGTATAATGTCTTATTGTTGAGTATAAAAGTCGCCGATACGCGGAGGAATTCATTTTATTGAAAGTTTATTATTAAATCGTATTAATTCATCGTCATCAATGGCTATACAGTATACAGCCCCTTGTAGCCGTTACCCTCCTCGAGTATATTTCGCAATCGCAATCTAATTAGTGCTTCTTGCGTCCAACTTCGAACCCCTTTTGTTTCGAGGTTCATCCTACCAACGCAGCCTCGGTCTGCCGGGTTTTCTCTTGCCACCAGGTTGTGAGTTCAGTAAGGACCTTGCGGTTCCCTCGTCCGCCATTCGATGTCCCAAAATTGAATCATGTTTATAAAATCCTAATTAACTAGATAAGTATATATGTTTTCACGGCTAAACGATTTCGTTAAAATACTGGAGTATCGTGTTCGAATCCCAGTGAGTGCACAAATTATAATTGGACAACAAATTTCTTTGGCGATGAAAAAGATTGTAGTTGTTAAAAATAAAATTGGCGCGTTCTACTTTGTCCATATTGTGTAGTCCGTGCTTCTTTTGCGAACTGCACTACTATGGTAGGGGAGCCCACGATGCTAAATGGGGATTTACTCGAGCGTCGTAGAGACCTATTGGGATACAAAGCTTAGATAAAAAGAAGAAAAAAATGTTATATGATAAATTCCTTTTCATCGGTGGGGGAAGCGGCTATAGATAGTTAAATATGTAAAAAAAACTGTTGCATGGACATCCTCGAGCGCGTCAGATATTGATAGCATCTATGCCCTACGTATTTTTAATAATGTACGTATGTTAATCTGATCGTTTGCATGATGCGGGTGGTTGTATTTAAGGGTTGAAAATTAAAAAAAAAAAATTTATCGAGCGCGTCAGATTTTCTAAGGGAGTGTTAAGTGCACAAAAAAAAGCTCTCATTCACTAATCTGACGATTTCGATGGGACGCAAACCCACAGCCATTTTCTTAATTTGCAAAAAAAAATCGCAATTTTGAAATACTCAAGCGCGTCAGATTAAGATATATGTGGTTCATCTTTATGTTCTAAACGTACTGTCTCATAATCTGACGATTATCTAGAGGGATTCGCCTGATCTGACAAAAAAATAATAGAAAAACGGTTCACCTAAAGGGCCATCCCTGCAACTTCCCGCTAATTCCATTCCTGGGCGCTTAAAATTGATATTTTGAGCTCGCTGAGTTCAAAGAAATAACATTTCTATGCATTTGAGCTCTCCCAGCTCGAAAGTCTGATAGAAGTTTCATAGAACACTATTTTTGGAATTTTCAAACCGCAATAACTTTTGAATGGATCAAGCAATTTTCACGCGGTTGGCGGCATTCGACGCAGTTTTATCATTCTCATAAGTAATTTTGCAATTTTAATTGATCGAACCACAAATTTCGGAGTAATCCCGAAAAAACACTTTTTCGGGTTTCTTTCATGTACGATATCTCTCGAACGAATCAACCGCTTTTGACCAGCTTGGTGGCGATCGACGTGGTTTTTCAAGCTCAAAGGCGGATTAGTTTTTGAAGTTGATCGATAAAGAAACCACTTTAAAAAAAATATTTCTTATTTTTTTAAGATTTTTCAAAATTTCTCAAAATCTATCGGTCCGAATCGGTTCAAATTCACAGGAAATGTAATTTTGAGGGAAATATTTTGAACGCCGTTTAGTAGATTCCGATCGGTTTAAGGAAATGTAGGCATCACGCAGCTGCACGCATTTAACTTTATCGACGAATTTTTGTTATTTCGGCTTGCGGAAATCGTCAGATTATATATTTTTCATTATTCTGGAATTATTTCCTTCAAAATAAAAGAAAAATTAGCTACGCTCGAGAATGTCGAGATGACGTTTTTTTTTACAACTTTGTTGCCCTCCCTTTTTTCCGTCACTCTCAAATTGTCAGATTAGTGGAATATACACTTTTTAGGATGTAATTAACTCACCCTACCTTAATCTGACGCGCTCGGGAATTTCTGATGGTCAATTTTTTTTTACTAATCTGATCCTGTCTCCTTCACGCGCGGCCTTATATATGGGCCTCATATTTTGTGGAGGTACTTAACCGGGTACAAGGTATCCCCCTATATAGTAATCTGCCGCGCTTTAGTAAATCCCGAAATCCCCTCTTGGGCTCCCCTACTACTATGGGTTTATACTCTATACTCAGTTAACTTCCTTTTTGATAACTTTGATAAACTATTACCTATTGTATTTTCTGCTATATTTACAATAAAACTTATTCAACAAGTAAATTATTATTCAATTACAACCACACGCTGACAGTAGTTAACGTAAAAACACTGTTAAATCAAAGATAAAATAATATTTTTTTTAAAGATATCGTCACAAAATTTATGTTAGACTTAATATCACTAAACATGGAAATGTAAATCCATTTATAACGTCAATGCAAATGGTCAGGTGACGTGCGTATGCGCCTCACGCGCGTACTTTCGCAATACCACCTCGGTATACTCAAATTGTAAGTGGACTTGAAGGTTGGAGGTAAATTATACAAGGGCATATGTCGACGTGTTTGTATAGATTCTTTTGACTATCGTATAAAATGATGAATTCTGTTGGATACACCGCTCTTGAGGAGTTGACTGTATTAAATAATTCGATTTAAGACGTAATACAAAGACAAAACCGCATTGTGTAAAACAAAAACTTGGATATTTAAAAGAGTGGCGGAGAGTTTGCCATTTCTTCTCTTTCGTTCTACGCCCTTGATTTGAGAACTGGCAGTAAATGTAAAATTAGAAGCATTTAATATGTATTTCTTTTTTGACGTTCATAAGTCTACATTGTGTTACCTATAATATGAATACATGATTTTGATTTGATTTGACAAGTTTATTTTTAATACACATTGTTTTATACTGAGTTGTAAGAATTAGCTTTTAAAGTATTACCTTCAAGAGAAGAGCGTACCACCTTATAGGCCAGCAACGTACATGTTTGTTTTTCGAATGTCCATGGGCAGCCTTAAACGCTTAAATTTTTGTAACCCGCGTGTTTGCCTCCTGTCCCATAAAAAACGATAATGTACTTTAGCCGTCTGAATCTGAAGCAACATTAAAAATGGTTGTGTTTAGACGTAGTTCTGACGTAAATAAGCATAATTATTACCTAGATAATAAACCTCTTGGAAGGTTTTTCCGTTATTACATTAATTAATAATTAATATTTTCCTGTTATTTTTGTTTGAAAAAGTAGTTCATTTGATGTTAAATTGAACTTAATTTTACGTTTTACTTATCTAACAATAACTATTATTTTAATATTAATTTTCTATATATCTACTAGTGGACCCCACAGACGTTGTCCTGCATGATATTTAAAGCGATTAGGATATTAAGCAAAGTATGAAAGTACCGACTGCAGTGCCATCTGCCGGGCTGATTTGTGAATCTAAACCATTCCCAGATCCCCTTGAACACACACAAAAAATTTCATCAAAATCGGTCCAGTCGTTTGAGAGAAGTTCAGTGACATACAAACTCACAGAAGAATTATATATATATAAAGATACCTATACCTACTTATAATGTAGTTTCAAGTTTCTTTTACCTAAATTGCATAATTAACCAATATTTATGCTTTACGGACTTTTTTTATAAAGCAGGGAGCAAACGGGCAGGAGGCTCACCTGATGATAAGTGATACTGCCCATGGACACTCAATGCCAGAGGGCTCGCGAGTGCGGTGCCGGCCTTTTAAGAATTGGAACGCTTTGTCGAATTGGTGCGAAAATACTTCATACGAGCTATAACTTGTTTGCCTTTGCCGTATATAGAGTATTCCAAATTTTAAAAAATCACTGGATTTTATCGTGTAATGTTGAAACTCCAAAGCTCATCTATTACCTCCATCGATCTAGAATGTCCTTACAATTTATTTTGCTGTCTTAACTAGAAGTTCATGAAAATGGTTCTATTTAATATTTTAAGGTTAGTTTTTAAACCCAGTTAAACATTTAGGAAACGGTTTTAGGACTTAAATTGAAATAAATGTTAGATATCATTCATTAGAACTACAATGTAGTTTTGATTCGAAATTTGAAAATTTAACAACAAAAATAATTTGACTTTAATTCTCGTGTAGTATGATAAAATGTAGGCCTTATGATTAGCTTGATGGATAAACTTTTAAATTCACTTTTGAATTGTATAAGTTCTTAATTGGGTTAGATCTTTGTTTAAAACATCGAGGTATGGTCAAAGTCAAACCATTTATTCATTTAGGTAACACAATGTACACTTATGAACGTCAATTAAAAAATACATATAAAATGCTAAATGCTTCTAATTTTACATTTACTGCCAGTTCTCAAATCAAGGGCGTACAACGGACGGGACCAAGTGTGATTCAATGTCAAATCCAATACGTATTATAGGTATGTAAAAAAAATTAATATGATATATGTATTTAAAAAATTATGTATATAATACAAATGATGCCTATTGTAGAGGCACCTTCATATTGTCAAAGTATCGGGGCTTTCCTTAATCTTAGGGTTATAGGTTTCACCACGACTTGGTCATGGCACCAAGTAATGAATCATAAGCCTCTAAGTAATAGACACACGAGCTCATATTAGCTCATTATGATTTAAGTATTAATGATTCGATTATGTTGATTCTCATTAGACGTCACTATTCTATACTCATATCTTCACGCATATATAAAGATAGCTAGATAGATATACAGTCAAAATCTATTATAACGACATCCAAGAGACTAGTTGGTCGTATAAACCGATAGTGGTAAAGGCCGATGACGTTGTTATAAAGTACCTAATACAATAGAATTCAGCCGGGGACCTTTGATTTTGGTCAATATAACCGGTATGTTGTTCTAAACGATGTCGTGGTAAGCGGTTTTGAATGTAGTTTTATTATAAATAATTAGAGATAACTTAAGGGAAACCATGGCCGAAAGCATAATAAGCTTTGTCTCTCTTGTCAAAAACTTTGACACACGGGCGACTAGCTAAGACGCGACTCTAAATACTATATAGTATTTAGAGTCGCGTCTTATTGGATATCCATTAAGTTTTGTTCTACCTATCTATCTATTTCTACAAAAAGCACTTCAAATTGCGTCATTTGATTGTATATTTCAAATGATAATATTTTTCGTCATACCATCAAACTAAAATTGTTATGTAGGAAGTCTTCTTTATCAACGTTTTATATTACGCTATTTAGCAAAATTTTTATTTCCTTATTAATATCGTATTTTAATATTTCATAAATTCGATTTAACTTTGTACCAACACTTTGAGTCATAAATTACTTTGAGTTGTCGATTTTTTTCGGACTTCACAAAAAACCTAAGGAAGTGTAATTTTCCGTTTTTTGACTTCCAAGAATTAGATTATTAGGATTGCCTGGCCTGTATATATAAATTATCGTTTTATATAACTCATTCTCTTGGTAATACAATTTATATATAATTCATAGATAAGCAATATTGTTATTTAATAATTTTTAGAGCATTTTGGAGTACGCTTAATCACTATAAATAAAAATGAATCGCAAAATATGTTGCTTAGGACAAAACTCGGCTAGACTAATTCGAGGCATTTTTCGTTTATTTCTTGAAATTCCTCTGAGGAAGGTTTTTATAGAGGGAAGAAATTGTAAAAAATTAAAAAAAATATCAAATTTCAAAATTTTGTTTTATTTAGTACTCCGGCAAAGTGAACATCCTCTCTATAGGGAATCATAGCAAAATTTTCCATATGTTAGGTATGAGATGATATTGACATTACTGTTAGTTGTGCTAAAGTGTTTTCTAATATATATCTACATAGTTGAAAAGAAAATAGTGTTTATTACCAGAGAAAAACACTTACAAAAGAACACGTGTAGATGTTAATATGTTTAACCAGTGGCGCTACAACCTTTTAGGTCTGGGCTTCAGATTCTCAGTGTATCTGTTTCGCGATCTAAATTTTTGTGTTTTCTAATAGTAAGTAGGCAAAACCGTCGAGTTTTTAAATAGTTCATTAGTGGCCGGTAGTGTTGCCCAAAATCGGTCTTGGTCTTGCAGTCTTGGTCTTGTTCTTGCATTTTCGCAAGACCAAGACCAATACCAAGACCGCCTTATTTTAGCAATACCAAGACCAAGACTGAAGCCTGCAAGACTCTTGCGTCTTGCAGTTAAGACAAACTGAGATTTGGGCGTTATTAAGTAGGTATTTGGTTTCATTTCCGATTTTAAGAGACGTTCCCCAGTATCAAAACCCTTGGTATCGTCATAACACTAAACGTGCCGCTCGTCTGAAAGAACCCTGAAAGGTATTGTATTGATTAGGTAGGTAAGTACTTATTATATTTCAACAATTTATTAAGTAGGTAGCGTGTTAATACTCACAAATCTGTTACCATCATCCCATGTGATAAAATTTACCCAGAATAACTTTCTAGCAAAGATTTTACCTTGTAGGTATCAACTAACCTATAATAATGTATTATGCTTGTTTATGTCTAATGTGCAGATCTATCATCTAACGTTTGAACTCGTAGGTTGGTATGTGCTTAAAATTATAGCCAACAAAATTATATAAACATTATGTAGGTACCTACTTATGTTTCAAAGTTTATATTATTCTTCTATTTAGCAAAATTTAAAACTAACTGCGAGTCGAGTAGGTCTAGTAACAGTTTCTACGGCAGCCAATATTATGGTACAGACGCCAGCACATCAAGCTACTACAATCTGTCAAATTTCTTTAACAGATTTACAACTTTATCGCTAAAGAATTAAGGTTCAAGGTTGATTGGGAAAATGTGACGTTCTGCGAATAAACTGTTGGTCGGTCGGTGTATTCTATACCTACTTATTTGATAATTTACCGACAAAGAGGCCGCGGTTTGCAACGAGTGTATCACAGCATTTGACACTGTTTGAGCGCCGCATTCGCCGACAAAGAGTCCGGACAGAGGCACACAAAATTGTTACCTATTTTGGTAGGGTTGGTACAGGAGGATAAAATTAAATGACCTTGAAGATGTCTCAGCAGTAGGTAGGTATAAATTGAATGCTCTGAGTTTCTTGTATTTAAATACATTCTCACACTGGCTCGAATTCGAAAACTACAGCGTTTAAAGCTGTCGGGCGAGATGATAATTAATAACTAAGTAGGTATTGCATCTATTGAATTGCGAATATTTTGATTTCGAAATAATCATTGTTAATATCGGTAAATGATAGATAGTGAGTGATATACCTAGGTACTAAAATGTGAGCAGCATAATTGAAAAGACGTGTTTATGCCATGTCAGTGCTTTCCATAAGTTTTTTTAAAAAAAAAGCTATTAAGTAATATATAGAGTTTACCATTCAATTACACAACAAATTATTGAAAAATATATTCAGACGTAGTACTTAGGAAATTAGTAGAAAAAATATTCTATCGTGGTTACCTAGTTATTAAAAAGTTGATAAACGTTGTGTTTACTTAATTTTATTTTTCTGTGCTAATGCCAACATTGACAACCCTACCAAAATAGGTAAAAATTTAGTCCGCTCCTAGACTTTGTGTCGCCGCCACTGCCCATGTCCCAAAGAATAAAATAAGTTTCCGGGTGCTCAGAACGGACACAAATAGATTATGTTGTCCTTGCAAGGAAGATTGTAGTCGTAACTTGGATAGGTAGATATTATAAAAAAAATTGTAAGTAATAAAAATATACCTAGTTTATATTATTATTATTACCTATTATACCTTTTTTTAAAGGACATTGCACTGCGAAATTGGAAGTGGGTGATTTAAACAAACTTGAAACGCTGCTTGCTTTACGCATTTTGTTTTAAAATCACACACTTCCAAAAATCGAGATTTGCAGTGTCGATTTATCAACTTCTATCGTACCTACTCTAGTAGCGACTATTGTCTTCAGCGATGATTTACTAAATAAATAAAAATAATCGTCGTTATTTTTCTAAAGAATACAATTTTGTTGAAGTAGGTACCTACATCGTTTCTTACTTACACATACTTCAATGACTGTACCTACGTAGCAAAGCGCGCCAGTCACGAGTACGACAAATTGCCTAAAAAATGTACCTACGCACACTGTAATGAAATCTGCTAATCTCAACACACACGCACTTCCTTATTTTAGCCGCATAGGTAGCATAGGATAGCCCGCCAAACTCAATTTTTTTTTTTTGCAATTTGCAGGCTAGTGCTAGATTGTTGATTAAATATATAATATTATTCGTACCTCTTACAGTGCGAATCATAATCTAAAATCTAAACTAACGTGTTCAATAAATAGCAATAGGCTAATAGGTATTTGCAAGTCTTGCGAGACTTGCGAGACTCTTGCTGCAAGATCAAGACCAAGACAGAGAGCGCAATACCAATACCGAGATCAAGACCAGGTGTATTGACGCGAAACCAATACCAAGACTGGCCTAAGTCTCGTCTTGGTCTTGCATTTGGGCAACATTAGTGGCCGGGGTTCGAACCTACAATCTCGAGAAGAGTCGCACGCTGAATCTACTAGGTTAACTCTGTTCTGCAATAAACATTTAACACAATATTACGATTATGTAGAACTTAAATTCATACAAATAGTGTGGTCGTTATCTGTGGTCAAACCACACCATAATTCCAATATTCGATGTTATACTTGATACGAATTAAATATTTTATAATTTTGTTGCCGGCTCCAAATATAATACAAAATGATATTATCAGTGAAAGGTTCACAGCCTTTTAATAAAGCCTCTAATGCACAGAACATTTCGTCATAGTCGTAGAATAGTGACGGATCTGACAAATAGTAAACTATAAAGGGCAGCCATTTCAAAATAATATAATCATGTTAGTTTTTGTCATAACTGTTTAATTCATATTCTGTTATTTTTAAAATTGGCATACAAGCAAACAAAACGGTTTGTTTTGAAACAAAATAAAACTAATAACATTAAATTACACAGTTTTCTAGAAACATCACATGTTTCTATCGAATCAGTCACTTTACCGACTGATTAATTTGAAACACATGGAATTTTTTTTTAATGTAGCCGTTATATTTAGTCAATGTAGTGTCCAAATATGATAAAAAGTGGATTTTGGTGTTTTTTTTCAATCCGACATTGTTCTACGATCGTGACGATTTGTTTATATTGCTAAAGATAAAATATTTGTTATAGGAGACATTCGTAGTATTATGAGATTTTTATCTTTGAGTCTTTATTTAAGCTTTATAAAGATATAAAAAATTATGTGAAGATATTTTGAACAAAAGTAATTTGTACAATTTCTGTTCATACAAAACCGTCCATTAAAATTATTCAAAAGACAAAATGGAATCGCAAACATGACCCAAATGTATTGTTTCGTTTTCCTTTTGAAATTCGAATCATTGTACATTGTCATTTTACCTGTAATCAGTACTTAAATTGCGAGTAATCTATTGATGAAAAGTGCAGAAATTGGTTTTATTGGAAAATCTCGTTTCTAGATTTCATTGATTTTTTAATGCTATGGGCTGTAATAATGGGCTAAAATTTTCGTATTTCATAGAGAAGTAGGGAAGGGTATGACGGGTCTGGGCGTTACTGCATACGATTTTTTGCATTTTCTGAGAAGATTTACTATGGTTTTTTATATCTATTTTTTTACCATGGGAAAGTAGAGATTTCAACGAACTGAAAGCACACCAACTTTTTGAAAAATGCTGAAATTTTGACGTCAGAATTTTCGATTGAAAATTAGGGTGTTTTTTCGATATTAATTCAAAATAAGATGAAAAAATAAATATTTTTAATCAAATAAATTACAGTATATTTGGGACATAATAAGGTAAGTTTTCACCAAATTTCGTTTAAAAAAATAAATTTTTGTAAAAGATAAAAATAAAAAACCAAAAACTTGGTTTTTTGAACTTTTCACACCAATTTTGAGGTTATGTGAAAAATGTGTGAATACAAAAGTTTTAGATCTTTTTATTACCTACAACTTTGCCATTTAACTTTCTTCGGTAGGACTTTTAGTTTTGCCGGAAATCGAGATAAACCGTTTTTTACCCTTAAAACTCCCCCCTACCCCTTCCCGACCTCAGATCGCCCGTAAATTATTTTTCCTTTAATTTTTATAATATTCTCCTCCTTTTCCAATGGGTTTCATCCTACTATTATTTTTTTCACTTTTTATTTATTTTGAAGGCTATCTGCACTGGTCTACTGTTCTTTGGTCGAAATATGATTTTTTAATAATAAATCCTTTGAATTCGGGGCCATACGCTTATCGTTCGCACAGACTAACAATGTTCGCGTAACAAAGCAATAATTCGATGCCAATTTTAGATTTACGTTCAAATATTTTGTGTCCCGTTCAATTTCATGAAACGAACGTTCGATCGCTGATTTTATTAGACAGGGTTTATTGCTAGATAGTGGCCGTGGTGATACGGTTTTTTTTTTTTTTATAAACCTTATGTTGTTCTGTGTTATTGATGAGACCGAGACCAGAAGGTATACGGTAATATATATTTTTCTTTAGCTGCACTCCCCGACTATATTTACTTATGTGTGTATAGATATTATCATGAGCAAAATAGCATTTGTTTAGTATTTTACCTGTCGTAGCCATACATTGGACAGTCTGTATTGTTACAAGGACAGGCAGCATTTTGCTTAACTTTGAATCCGTGAAGATACGATGAGAACCGTGATCTGTTAACATCTATGCGATGAATCCCGTTGGTATTATTTCTTTAACTATTGAATAGGCCGAAACATTTGGAAGGAAAAACTTAGTTATTGCAGCTGTATCGCCGTTGCTATATTTGTGCTTCAATTCTAGCGTCAATACTATGTTAATCAAACACAAGAACTTAAGTTGACGCAATGTGCGTTACTATGAGGTGGAGCCGCGATGTGAGATATATAAACTTTATGCAAAATTACGCAGTTGGTACAGGTGTATTTATATTCTTTTATTCCAAAAGACTCCTTGACACAAAAACAATAGTCATTCAATTAAAATAATCATAATAAATAAGAGTTTCGTGCAAGATTGCAACATTTATTCAATGACATGATTGTTAATTTTCATTATTTGTGTCAATTTTACGAAAAAAATAACGTAATTTTTTACGAAAAATTGAACATTTAAAAAGATTTGTTGTAGCGTAACCCAATGTTTAATATTGTAAAAATTTTGAAGTGGTTGCCTCGTAGAGTACGCTTGAAAGCGATAAGGCCGACAGTTGCGCTTATTTTTATTTAATTATATATAATAACGTAATTCTGTATATTACTGCAACGAAGTGTATATAAAAATCAAATAAAAAAAATATATTGTTTAATATTTTTTTGAGAGCCTAAGTAGGGTTAGTCACCTGATGTTAAGTGATCCGTCTCCCATGGAAGCACAATGTCAGAAGGATCGCGAGTGCGTTGCCGGCCTTTTATGAATTGGTACGCTCTTTTCTTAAAGGACCGTAAGTGGAGCCAAGTAGTCTCACTAACATAAAACAATTTTTGTTTCTCCGTGAATTAAAACCAGATCAGGTGAATACATTGTATTTTAAAGACCACGGAGGCACTTAGTATAATACCATTATCTTTTTGACAAACAATTTAAAAAAAAGTTTTTTTCTTTTGTTATCGCTTTTACGGCAACGTTGATTTTGATAAAAATAAATAACGGGTTCATAAGTAAAATCATTAACTTGTTAAAAGGAGTTTATAAGTAAGCTAATCGTGTTCTATATAATAAAAAAAACGGTCAATGTGCTTTGTGCTACTAGCATAAGAAATTTTATATTTATCCCGCGAACGTCGCGGGTGGGCTGGATGGCAACTAAAATAAAAATTGCTAAAGATGTTTCTCGTCGAATATAATATTTCACGATATTTCATTCTTGACTTGCTACAAACACTTCATACAAAAATGGCCGATGTCCTCTAGAAAGGAAATCAATGTCTATATGTCTATACAAAAAATTCATTAGATTCAGCTTATGAAAAAACGGTTAGGAATTATGTAGTTGTGATTCTTTGTGCTTGAAATCTGTAATGCATTTGATCAATTGGTATCGAGTTTACCTCGACGGCTTTGGTTCTTTTATAAAGTATTAGATATTGTATTATTTTATAAAATGTCTCTGCACAAGCACACAATTTAACATTAGGATCTAGCCTATCTAAATAAGTAATTTAAAAGTTAAAACTAACCTTAAAGGATATTTAACATAAGAAAGTGCCCAGTACACTACTTACAGTCTCTATTAAAAAGAATACACTCCATTCTTGTGTAGGTACATATTGTATTCAAATTTCTAAACTGAAAGTCGTATAGATATGATATGCTTATTTTCCTCTTGTCGATTTTCTGAATCTCAAATCGAATTCGGTTCGGTGACGCCGATATTCGAGTGGTTTTAGGTATGGTGTTTTCTAGGCCGTTGGCTCACCGGAATTCACATCTGCCAAGCCACCGCTTTTCGCCATATTGCACATTTATTTAATTATTCGTAATTACGTCAATAAAGCAGCGTTATTGCATGAAATAACTAATAGATTAGACCTTTGTTTCACGAGTTTTAATTCTAGAATTCAGATCTAATTAAAATCAATAAGATGCTGTATTCAAAAGATATTTCACCCATTAAATTAGATATTATGGCGTTGGGGTGTTATCACAGCTAGCGGGGGCGAGACGCCGCCACGCGCTCGAATCTAGCGAAGAGTGACTGCAGCCGACTACGCGCGTCGCGTACGGCAGTTGAATTCGGAGCGACGCACCGAACGATCGCCTCGCGCTATCACGCGACACGCGTATCTACCCTCGTATACACACATCCCGCCAGATCCCTAGCTCGGCAGACCCCAATTTTTTTAGCTCAAAGTTTATCGACCCCATACCGACCCCTGTTGCACGCTCCCTATTTCGCTCCCCTAAATCCACGATCTCCGCGAACTGTGTCACACATTTTTCCTTATTCGACTGACCAAGTTCCTTTCCCTTTGTTTTCTTGGCCTGTCACTTATCCTTGGTCGCCGGAAAGTTCCATATCGTAAATTGCCAAACGGTTTTGCGTCATCGTTATCTATATTCGGGTCAATTAGAATCTGTGAACCATGACACTGCGTTGACATTGACACACTAGTTCCGAGTGCGGGTGGTGATTTGTGTTGGATCGTGCTACACATGGTGTGGGGGCAGTGGATGTGGACACCGCTGCCGTCTTTTCGTTCCGGCTGGAATGCCAGCTGCTCTTAATCTAACTAGGTACTTACACAGTTAATACTCAATTTTATTATTTATACATAACCGAAGAACTAATTAAAACGATTTACAACTGTAAGAAATAACCAATAATAATTTAGAATGTATTTCAATTGTATTTGATTTGTGTATTATGTAGACTTAGTCTAATATTGATATGTCCTATTCCTTTCTAAATATTTGCGGTATATCATAATTTATCATGAGTCAAAAACAAGTAAACACTTCACAGTTGTTTACATTAATTATAAATCAAACATAAGAAACAAACAATAGAAAATTATAAGACTTTTTTAAACACAGGCTCAGGGCATTTGATTTACCATCCGTTCTGGTTAATACGAAATCCAATCAAAGTCTAGGTTTAATAAAAATAAATACCTAACCTTTACTAAAGATACTCTAAAAATTTTTATCGGAAAATGCTGAAATATTAAGTACTGAGACTATTGAGTCGAATATTACGTTGTACGAATCTTTATAATGCCTTTATAGATATTACTACCTTAAATATATAAAACATTCTAGAATGTATCTATTAGCCAAGTGAAATAAGGTAACAATTGTAATTGATATAATAGTCACTATGAGCTATTTAATTAGCTGATATTGTTTGTATTGTAGTGATATGATAGGACAGGATATTAAAAGATTAATTTATCAATAACACCTCAAGTCAACCTACAACTAACAAGTGAGCAATGTAGCCCCCCTAGTAGCTTGGACTCTAGGTCCTAAGGTCGTAGGTTCGAAACTTGGGATGTGCACCAATTGACTTTGGATTGATTGACTTAACTCGTACAGTAAAGGAAAATAAAAAAATAATACAAAAGGCTGATCACCCACTTGCCTATTTAGAAAATAAATGATTACGAATCAGTTACAGAAATCTGTGGCCAAGACCAAGGGCAACGCCACTGGGTTTTATTACAACTAAAGTAAATAAATCCGTGCCATTTACCTAACGCAATGTAATCAGACTAATTTAATATCCTTAATTATAAAACTATCAAATGAAAGCAGTTGTTTCTGTGAATCAAACCCATCAAACAAAGTATTTAGAAATAAATTACGTAAGTACAAATGCATGTTATGGAATACTTGCGTTTATCACGTCAATGTTATCAAAACGAATACGTTACTTTGAACTTTTGTGATCGTAATAACTGAATTATTATTATTGCAGTAATGTATAAGAAATGGTAATATTTGCTTTATAAATAGAAGTATGTGTGTGAGTATTTCTTGAGCGGTGTGTGTCGTTAAGCGAGTGGTTTCTTCACCTAGAAGTGGTTCGGTTCCTGGCTGAAACAATTCGATACCCAATTCACACTAAGTCTTGTCTGTATAGTGAAGGATATCGGCATGTCTTACGCCCGAACTCAATAATTAATCCTCAATCTCAGATGGAAAACAATCTGAGATCAGACCGTGACAGTCGATCGATCTCCTATCTGCATCCCAATGGATGGGATTGAGATAGGTTATTGGGTTCGGGCGTTAGTCAAAAGGCGGACCGATTGTCTATTAAGAAATATTATCAATGAATCATGGAATATGAAGTGCATAAAGTCGCCACTAGATGTGTTTTACTGTAAAATGTTTCACACTTGTTGTCTATATTGTAAGAATGAACAGGTGCTATAAACATATTAATTTAAAATATTAATAAGTAACATAAATCTGCATTTTTATACATTTTACCTAAAGTACTGTGCTCCAAACAAAGACAAAGGTGACTTTGTTAAAATACTGTAATATAACATTTTTTTTTTTTTAAAGACAATTCACACCAATTGACCGAGTCCCATGCTAAGCTGGTGAAGCTTGTGTTATGGGTACTAGGCAACGGATATACATACATAGATAGATAGACATATAAATACATATTTAAACACCCAAGACCTAAGCACAACACCAAATGCTCATCACATCGATGTTCGTCTCAGCCGGGGATCGAACCCGGGACCCATGGATTCGCAGTCAGGGGTACTAACCACTAGACCAATGAGTCATCAAATGCAATACGATTTGACATTAGAAGATTCAGCGTTGATTCTTGGTCTTTGGCTTTCTTATTCTAAAGGGAAGGGACATATTTCAAAACGCCTTGTATCTTAAATAATACAATTTACTTAATTAGTGATTCTATAATCGTTATTTATTAATGCAAGCCGGATCTTGTGGCAATGCAATAAATAAAATAGACGTCACTTAAAATACTGTAAAACTTGTCCTTCCTTATTCTCGAGTTTACGATTTAATACCTGCTCCGAATGTTAGTATGTTACTTAGGGTTTCTACAAAAGGATAATTTGACTTGTTCTTTACTTTACTTGGTTATAAAATATGATATAACTTTTACTAATCAGTGATCCAGATTTGAGGCTTGTGTTCTGGACTCGAAATCGAGCTGAAAACCTCGAACATGACAGTCATAGGGAAGCTGGAATGGTTTAAAGTTAATGTAAAATACACTTTATTTGAACGTGTTAAGGTGTAATTTTTAGTGTTTTATTTTTCATCGTTGCTTATTCAAAGTCATAATAAAACAATATTGCCTATCTGGACACACTGGTCTAAGTTATATTGAAAAATAGGCTGTTACCATAATAGTTGTTTGTGCTGAATATACAATTAATAGATTACGGAAGTATTGAAGCCGTAAGAAATATTTGATAGGCGTACCCTCCACTCCTGACTATATGTTTATATATAATTTTTTTTATTGCAATAGATCACACAGCTATTTTTTTTTTGTAATAGTTTTGACGGATTATATCGCCTTATAATATTGAAATATAGAATTGATTCTAAATACACGTTGTTGCGTAATATTTTGAGAAGTTTTGTAATAAGGAAACCAGTTATAAATTATCAATCTGTAACTATTATCACTTAATTGTTATAGTCTTCCGAGAATTTGTACTAAGAAATAACCTTAGTACCATTGAACAATGTCTGCTTCTCGACTTACTAAAATAATAAATAATAAAATAAAAAGCCTTTATTGTTGTTAACAAGTTTTACACAGAGTAGTTTCTTGTGCCTAAAACTAATTTATTTATGACTAAAAAACACATTTTGATTATTAACTAGAGTTTAACTAATATACTAACAATTTTACTATCTATCAATTATCGGCAAACGGTAGTTCGGTTACAACTTGTCTTCCGACAAAGGCCTCCTCTAAGGCTCTCCAGTCTTTTCTCATTTTTGCAGTGCGAGTCCATGTTGAACCCGCTATTTTCTTAATGTCATCATCCCATCTCTTAGCCTGTCTTCCTCTATATCTCGACTTACTAGTAACCCTAAATTGTATCATATTATTGAATTAGTTGCCATCGCGAACTTTGTTTTTCACTTAGCCTACCTTTCAAAGAGCTACATACTAACGTATGAAACATTTTGCAAAGTATATTTTTTATTGTTAAAAATTTTCTCTAAATAAAAACCTTTCTCGGAGTTAAAGGACTCAATAAAAAAATACTTTAATTGGTCCAGTCGTCTTTGAGTTTTGAGAAACATATTTTGCGATTAATTTTTATTTATATATAGATATATTTAAATAATGTTTTGACATGATTATATATTTTAGTGACAGTAGCATAATGACAAAGTAATAGAATTTTGGGTTTACTTAATTTATTTTTTTAGTTTAATTGCAATAAAATAGTATTTATTACACATACATATTTATAAAGATATAATGAAATATTATAGTACATATAATTTGTTTGGAACGAGGGTTAGGTTAGTTACAAATAATAGTAATTTGACATTATTCTAGTCTAGTTTCTAAGAAAAATTATTGCTAATTAATTTCCTTCTTCGAGTTGTTGTTGAAATCTAATTACGATTGAGGCAACATAATTTCAAATCGAAATTTTTTAATACACATTGGGTATTCAAACAACGTCTTAACCATTTGAAGCACAAACGATAATAAAAATTGTATAGACACACGTGTCCATATTTGATGCACTCAAAATATGCCACCGTGTCGAGTATACCTAGTATGTATAGGTCGGTTATCGAAAGCTGGCGGGTTCACAGTACTCACACTAATGCAATTTCACATACAGTATGTTTCAAAATATGATTTTTTTGCCATGCTATACATTTTAGTCCACTCATACACGACGGACAGTCTATTCATGATGTATTTATGATTGTATTTCAGTTTGACATTACGTCTCGCGCTTATTCACAGACACTACACAAGCACAAAGTGTAAATGTGTTGAAGCCGCCAGCTTTAGTTAACATACCTATATATATAAGTTCCGTTACAAATGAAATTTATTTTTTTATGAAGTAATGTAATATTATTAAAATTTATTCCTACATATTTATTAGTCTCAACAAAGAATATAAATATTATATTCGAAATGGTCACCTTTGGCTTTTATACAGGCCTTTAATCTGTTTGGTCACGAATCTATGGATTTACCCGTTGTTTCCAAGCGATCACTGCAATCCTATTTTCTAACACCCCATTCCATATTTTAGTTTGATAATGAACACGAAAAATATGAGAAATGGCGCAAAATCGAAAGATTTTTTTAAAATAATATACTAGTTCCAAATTCAAAATAATTAAAAACATGAAAGAAGTTTTTATGTAACGATATTTATGGCCAGACTAGTAAGTATAGTATTGACAAAATATATAAAAAGGTATTTTTTTTACTTTTTCCATAGAAATATTAAGATCGTATGTTTTAAACTCGGCAATGCGTCAAAGGGTTTTGTATCACGTACCTACTTTTAGACGAGTTTTTTATCAAAATAGTTTATCATCTCTTGGCCTATAAGAGAAAAATAAACAAAGAAATTGAACCCATCTGATATAAGTTAAAAGCTGGTAAAGGTCTATGTGTCTATTATTCAATAGTGCAATAGCTAGTTATAATATTAAAGTCAATTTATAACATATTTCAATTCAGCTATAAATCTCATTTGTTTCATATAATATAAGTGACGTAATCAATATTTGTTCATGTTCAATTGTTGGATAACAATGGCACGTTTAATGATAGTGTTAATACATGAAAATTTACAATAACATTTTGATGTGGTCATCCTTAATTTAATTGTGTACGAACTGGATGTCTCTTGTCATTCTAAGCTGTTCCATATATAAATCAAATGATTAGCTTGTAAATTAAATCAGCTCTCAGATTAATAGAGAAAAATCGATTGGCAATTACGACTGGTTTCTCAGGATTATGAAGTAGCATGATTGTTTTTTGTATAATTGTATGTTCGATGTTAGCAGGCTAATTTATTATTTATATGCTAGGCTAGGTATTTTAAATTATTAGGTATAACGACTGTTAATTTTATTATATACTAGCTACACCCGCGAACGTCCAATTCGCCTTAATATGATTTTTTAACATAGCCTATCTTTTTAGTAGATGCATACCAACATTTGGAATATTGCTATGATACCCCAAAGAGATCTAACATAAATATTTTTTTTAATATTTAGTACTCAGTTGTTTATAACATTGTGTTAATTGACATTTTCATTCACGTAATAGCAATTTGAAGTTGTGTTCAGAATTACACAAAAAGGAAACAGGTTTTTCCGTGCAATTTTCTCTCCATAAAAATTAAAAACCTTTGTCAGAGTTCAAGGAATAAATTTAAATAATAAAATTTCCCGAAAATCTTTATAATACAAACGACATATAAATAAAAGGTCAAACAAAGCTTAAAATACATTTGGAAAAATTTTGTTAACCTCGTGGAGTTGCGTGTACAAGGAACATTTTCTCAAAACTTCATAACAAGAAAGTAAAGAATATTACTTAAGTTACACCAATGTAAATTTGATGATAATAATGTTTTTCCTTTGACATATTTAGCTCGTTTTGTCGATCCCTGGCTATGCACCAATGGACTTTCTTTCTATGTGCGTATTTAACATTTGCTCGAACGGTGAAGGAAAACATCGTGAGGAATACGGCTTACCTTAGACCCAAAAAGTCGACGGCGTGTGTCAGACACTGGTGGCTGATCACCTACTTGTCAATTAGATTTAAAAATGATCATGAAGCAGATTCAGAAATCTGATGCCAAGACCTAAAGAGGTTGTAGCGCCACTGATTTATTTATTTGTTTTAGTTTAACGCGTTAAACTCCGGAACTACTGGAGAAAATTAATTTTAGTTTTGTAAAGTCCATTTGTCAAGGAATGTGTAGTTTATAGCTTGGCCTAGATGCTACATAATATCACGCTACGACCGAATTACGGGACAACTAGTTACTACATAGTACAAACAATACGCGAAAATAGCAATTCTTGAAAATTTTAAAGCTAATATAAGGCAAAACACAACAGTACTGAACAAATAGCGGTGCTCTGACGCTGAAGCGTTCAAGTAGCGTGAACCGTTGAGTTTGTTGTTTATAAAACGTTTTAACTATGCATGAATAAAATTACACTTTATCTGGAACCTGATTACGTTTATTTTCTTGGTTATACATAGATTACGAGGATCCGCTATGAAGTAGCAAGGTGGCATTTCAAATTAAGAACGGTTTGATTTATATATGTACTGAACGATCGGTGTTGTAATGGAATGTAAATGTAAACTATTATTTTTTTATAATAAATTAATAGTCTCGCAATTTATTTTATAAACAATATCAGTTATAAGTGTAAGAATGTAGGTCCTTGCAAATCGAGGTACGAAGAAGACGCATTGCTTCTTGTATTAATGATTTTTTATAAGCAAGCAGGATCATCTTTTATGTTTAATTTAAATTATTTTTCAGCGATTTATATTTATTTATTTATTTACACTTCGTTACATACAACATACATATAAGAAAACAGGTTACATAAGTTATTACGCAATGGGCGGCCTCATCGCTAACAAGCGATTTATTCCAGGCAACCCTAGTATGGTAAAAAAAGACCTACGGAGGGTAGGTAGGTAATTAATATTTATATTATTTCTCACTATTACTACTATACCTATACTCATCACTAACTAATCGTTTATTTTTAGAGAACTGAAGTTGTATCCTTAATCTATAAATAATGGGCGTCTCTGAGTATGGCTGATAGTGTTAGGTTTATCGTTCACTTTAATTAAACTTAACATAATAAAGTTCCACCGCAGTGGTTTCTTTTTTAAAACTTTGTATCCCTTTTACCGAGGGCCTAATCCAATTTTCTGAACTCATCTTGGCTTTATTAAGTTAAAGTTGGCCTTTTAGCTAAAATAGGAATTTTGATGGAGAATTAATATTTACTGGTCGATTGAAGCATTCTCTTCTTTGATAACGAGTATTTGTAGGCTTTATAGGAATTCTTGTGATGCGATAAAATATAGATATCTCTATAGTAGTTTTTTCTGGTTGCTCGACAAAGAAAAACACTGATCATCTGAACAATGATGAATGGACCAGGCCCAGAAGTGGGTCTAAGGCAAGCCGATTTCCTCACGATGTTTTCCATCACCGTTCGAGCTAATGTTAATGCGCACATAGAGAGATAGTCCATTGGAGCACAGCTGGGGATCGAACCTACGACCTCGGCGATGAGAGTCGCACGCTGAAGCCTCTAGGCCAACACTGCGCTTATTAATATAAAAGCTAAATTATTATATAAAAGCTAATAAATAAAAATTCAAAGCGATTCATTGCTGTCGGTAGTTAGATTTATGTCGACCACGCAGAATTCAGAGTTTATTCAGATTCGAAGGCGGGACACAAGGGTATTGTAGATAAGGGTAAACCGAAGAAAGATTCTTTATACTCTCATTTATCTCTCTCTCTCTCTCTCTCTCTCTACGTTGATATATCGCTCGAAGGTTTGAATACCACCAGCTCTCTCTGAGGCCACTGGTTTTTTTTTGTTGCCATAGTGGGCAACTAAAAGCCATGTCGAAATGATCCATGATTTCTGTTACGTACACGTAATAGTTCAAATTCAAACTCAAAATAACTTTATTCATATACAGTACACTTATGAACGTCAACAGAAAAGACGTTAACTCGATTCTAAATTTACATTGACTACCAGTTCGCAAGTCAAGGGTGTAGAGCGGGAAAGGAGAACTGGCAAGAACCTCTCCGTGACTCTTTTTAATCGCCAAGTTTTGAGTCATACAAATTGTTTGAACTAGAGCAAATAATTCCCAAGGATTAGGATTATTTAAATAATTGTTAAATGTACAAAAAGCGTTATTGATTAATTTTTATAAGTTTTTGTAAAAACTTATACAATTTCCATATAATATATCTGAAGCCTGGTTGGTCGTACGCTCAGATTAGATCTCTTTCGAGTCTACTGGTGAAAGCCACTATTTGTTTTAAAATCGTTTATATTTTTTTGTACAAACAAGTCTTCAAGAATATATTGACCAGATAGTGTCATAATATTTAATTCCTTAAACTTATTCCGTACCGACTCCCTTGGGGAAACACAACAAATACCCCGAACAGCCCGCTTCTGCAGCACAAATATGGCTTGAAGCTCTGCAGCAGCACCTTACAGTAGAATACCGTAGTATATAACGATGATACACAATTTTAATGTTAAATACTTTAAATAAAACGGACTAAATTGTGATGTACTTTTAGTTTATGTACCGTGCCTTGTAGTTCAAACTACATGATTAATATTCCCTATATTCATAACATTATATGCAATGTTCGTTATTTGAAACAGGTTGTTAAACATGTATAGTAAATGAACGCATTGAATATAATTCAGAGTGTAATGTATAAACGCTACTTATCGATTGAAAGTAATTTACCTGAAAAACGTTGGTAAGTGGAGGGCGGCACGCGATCTATTATGAGCCGGTATGCGATGGATGAGCAAAATTTTAATCATTTTATTACTGGCTGTGACCTGATGTTTTATCTTTAGACGTAGGTCTTATTTATTTAATTATTAGTAATCTTATGAAACACTTAGACAATACAGAAAGCCAAAACAGATTACATAGTTAAACAATATATATATGAAACAGAAAACAAGTAGATAGACAAAAATATATTTAAAAAAAACTAAAGAAAACAGAAATTTAGCATTTGAAACAACAAAATCAGAGTCTTCCAGAAACGGGCAGGAGGCTCACCTTATGTTAAGTGATACCGCCGCCCATGGACACTCACATTGCCAGAAGGCTCGTAAGTGTGTTGCCGGCCTTTCAAGAATTGGTATGCTCTTTTCTTGAAGAACCCTAAGTGTAATTGGTTCGGAAATACTTCAGTGGGCAGCTAGTTCCACATAGTGGTGGTGCGCGGCAAAAACTACCTTAAAAAACGGGGTGATACAGATGGTATTTTGTATTTTGCCTTATATATAAATATCAATATCCTCATAATTGGTGTCATAGTTAGATAAAGAACTATACACTATAATACTTGAAAAGACTATACAAAAATATATTTTAAATCAACCTCTGAATCGAGCTAAAGATAACCAAACTAAATATTATAGTATTTCTATTTTCGTGACTCAACTTACTAGGAACTCAGAAGCCAGATAGAAATTTTCTCATTTAATATTTTGTTTCCTGTAATTGCTTCGCATTTGATAGATTGTCTAATAACTAACAATTGATAGCGTCTTAAGTTTAGCGTGCGCCTTTCAACCCTGAAGCCATGTCTTTTCAACCTTGCAGTGTTAATTAAATACTATTATTTTCTTTTGACAAGAAATTGCTATTTATATATTTACATTGTATTCGCGTTGCTTGGCGGACCCATTTTCGATATAAAGAGTCCTCTTGGGAGTTGTGTGCTGCGATATTGCGGGCGAATCGTTGGATTTGGTTAGCGCTGCGCCTTTTTAAATTCTCATGTCATCTTCACACGTGTATATCCTGTTTATAACATACTAGTAGACTCGGCCAAGCGTTGCTGTGGCTAAGATTTTTGTTATATTACATAGTAGTAAACTATTCAAGAGAAACGGCAGGAGAACACCAATCCACCACGCTTTTTTGGTGTTTATGCCATTAAATTGTAATATATCATTTTGTTCTATCATTAATAGTTTTCGCAGCGCACGCGATTGTAGGAAGTTTTTTGTTTATTTTTTTACATCTTGGGTTAGATTATTCAAGTTTTAGTAAGCATCCCTAATTTTTTTGAAAATGAAACTTAGCCTATGTCACTCGGGAAGTGTAGCTTGCCAACGGTGAAAGAATTTTTGAAATCGGTCCAGTAGTTTCGGAGCCTATTCATTTCAAACAAACAAAAAATCAAATCATTCCTCTTTATAATATTAGTATAGATTTTCATAAGCATTTGATTGTCCTCACTCTAAACATCTAACATGTTTGAGAGCGTAAATAAAATTACATTGAAGTTTCTTACTAAGTACGCGTTTATTACTCGCTCATACGGTGAAGGAAAATTTTGTGTGTTCTTGATGTTAGGGTTATTTTTGTAAGTTGTATCAATAATTAATGTAAAGGGGTTTATTTATACTACACATTTTGTATTTCGACAGTGTGTAGCGTTGGTAGCGCGGTTTGTTCTTTTCGTTTTGTATCGCACGATTCCAAGTTGCGGCAGAAGTGATATCTAAATTGTGTACAAAAACGTTGGCAACGCAGTGCTGACTGCTGTCGTGTTGTTAAATCTTTGTAATATCCACTGTGATACTTGGTATTTTAAGTTTTTCTTTAATATCTTGCTTATAAAAGCCTTTTCTTATTGATACCGTAAAGTACTCTATACCCTTCTACAAACTCCAAAGGCGGTACCCTCTTCGTCCATTATCATCACTAAATAAGGGACGCCATTAAGTCCCTTTGTTTCCGAGAACTAGTTATATTTTAGCCGGGTTCAGTGTACGCGCAGAGTAAACACGAAACTGAATGGCATTCGAAATTTAAAAACGCAATGTCACTGAATTCTTAACATAAATGCAGTCTGACTCAGTGTTTGAGTAGAATGAGTCGCACTGATAAATTTGTATTAGAATATTTATATTTACCTCTTCACGTTGTATGTGAGCCTGGTACCTCGTGGACTTTGGCTTATTTATGTAAAGTAAAACAAATGCGTTATATTTATAAAAATAACAACAAACAAGTAGTCTATATTATCATTGAATAACTAAATCTTAACATTAACTTAAATTAATAAGTTAAAGCGTCAAGGGGATTTTTGGAGTATCCTACCAAAGCGTTCTTATGTGCTAATTGTTACTACACAAATAAATTGTTTTTCTATAACCATATTGGATGGCGTGTCCTTAAGCCCATAAAAAGTTCAAAAACATCTAAAAACACATATTTAATAGTACGTTTATCAAAGTGATGAATCGTTGTATTATTGTCCATAAAAAGGATTAAATAAGAAGCTTCACTTCAACAATGCCTTTAGTTTTATACTGTTCAGGAAGAAATAGGAGACATTTAATAGTATTTTAAAGTAAAGTCTCACCATCTTTAGAAGAACAGTTGTGTCAAATAAAACTCCACATATTCCTTGTTCCGCAAAGTATTTCCGTTGTAACATTTTCTACAATCAAGATATTTCACGATTTTATCCACACTTTTATCTTCTATTGGCAAATACTTCTACTTCTTATTTAATACATAGTATATAAATACACCAAAAAAAATACTAATTAATGCGCCAAAATTATTAGAAAACTACATTTTTTATTTATTAATTTACACTTCCTTACCTTTAGGGTTACATATAAAAACCTGGTTTCATAAGTTTTTAGGCAAAGGCAGCCTTATCGCTTACAAGCGATTTGCGAAAATAAATTTAAAGCTAATCTAAGGGTTAATAAGTCATACTTATATTTATATATAATTGGCTGATTACAAATGAAAAATGCTCAAAGAGAAAATTCTTATAATATAAAAGTTATATAGAATTAAGAAATAACTACGTTTATTATTTTGTAGATGACATCATAGAACGGACATTGGTACACATAAAGTTGCATACTTGTTGCTCATTTGTATTGTGATTTAAATTTATTTTCGCCTATATTGCAAGACGTGACTAATATCATTCGAACTGTTTACGAAATGTTTACCAATTTATTTTTACTAAGCGATAGGTAGAGGCACGTTCCGAATATTGCAATTGTAGATATTGATATATTTCATAGTATATTACACGAATAATTTATACGCAAGCTACAATCTAAAACCCAGTTTATGTATTATAAGATTAGTTGCAGTTTAATGAAATAAATAAATATTTGTAACCATTTTTTTATAGGTTTAAAACCAATAAAATAACTTTTAAAAAAATAAAAGCGTGAATTTTTATGTAGGTACTACAACACAGCTCTTTCTAAGGTGCTTTCCACTTTAGGTCAGCTCTCAGTTGAGGTATATCGGAACTGATTTAAAGCCTTCAAGAAGAGAGCTTACCGTTCTATTAAAGGTCGGGCATACAGCACCTAGGCGGAGGTTAGCACTTCATTCAAAATCCCATAAAAAATATATTTATTTTGTGTCTTTTTAAAAAGGTACTTCTGGGCTCCTGTA
The DNA here is from genome assembly GCA_905332375.1 of Pieris macdunnoughi. Classification (NCBI taxonomy): domain Eukaryota; kingdom Metazoa; phylum Arthropoda; class Insecta; order Lepidoptera; family Pieridae; genus Pieris; species Pieris macdunnoughi. The sequence continues at coordinate 4,135,222 of CAJOBZ010000026.1, forward strand.
AATGGGAAAGTCCTTTTTCTGGTTTGTCATACTAAAAGTTCATACGCGAACTTTCCTCCACCTAGCCTTTTCACGACCTACCTTTAGGTTTTTAAATGATACTCGTATAAATAAAATACACAATTTCTTGCAATGAGATAAATTAATCACACATTGCGAGAATCCCATAGTAACATAATTGTTAATTCGTGTGCCTAAACTGGTGGGGGCGTCGCTTCGTTTGCCACTTCCGTGTTCGCAAAGCACGAGCAGCTACGAAGCAAGGTCATGCGCAGTTCTTTGTCTATATTTCGCATACGTAAGTCATCTTATTGCAGACAAATACCTAACGAAGAAAAATATGCTGCGTTTTATTTAAGAACAATATAATATGGACAAGAAAATGTGGTTAGTCCTTTAATATGTACAAAATTTCAAAGCTATTTAAAAGAGTGACGGAGTTGCCAATTCTTCCCGTCCGTTCTACGTCCTTGGTTTCAAAACTGGCATTAAATGTAAATTTAGAACTATTAATTTACTGACGTTCATAAGTGTATTGTCGTGTTGTGAATATTTTCACAGTACAGTAAATTAATATTGCTTTTAAATGTTATTGTATTATGATCTCGGTATAACCCCTCGCCTTATTTTATGCAGTTTTATAAACATTTAATTAATATGACTCTTTACTTAGCCTACCTTTTTAGTACATAACCAACATATGGAACATTTCACTATCCAACCCCAAAGTGACTGTTCGTTTTTCCGGAATAAAAACTGGTTTTTAACGTGAATTTTCCAGCTTTCCTCTCCGTAATAAATAAATTTTAAAAATTTACGAGAATTTTCTTATTTAGTAAGTCGTCGTCGAGTTGTACTTAGTAACATATTTTGCGAGTCATTTTTATTTATATAGATTACGCTAAGTAAGACTCCCGTTTATCAGAAAGCTATTGGGTTTAATATATGGAAGGCGTGCTTAGCACTAAGTTTCGACACTCTAAAGTAAAGACACTTTGTACCTTTGTTTTTTTGTTTACGCTTAATATGTGATTCGCTATCACAAAGTCAAACACTTTTCTTGCAATATCTGTTATGTCTAAAAAGCCGTGACATTTAACAATTAGACGTCTGAAAAATTAAAACTATATATATATACCATGTTTTTTCGGATTATTCAAATAATCACTGAAACGTACTCCATTCACTTAGCCACACACTTAATTGAATAACTCTGTATAAGACTTAAAACTAAGTGATTTAAGTCTTAGAGAGTTCTCTGTGTTCATTGTAAGTTTTATAATTCCTTATTACAAAACCATCCTTTGTGGACGTGACTGAAATGAAATTCCATTTATTTTTCCTAAGCTTCTGTTCATTTTAAATGTTATTTTTACTAAGTACTAAATGACTTAAAAAGTGTATAAAGTCATATGACCAAGGACACATTTTTGTTACAATTACTTTTATTAAAGCATTATGTGCTTGAAACTCATTCGAGTTTACACCAGTTCCCTTACGATATATGCAAGAACTTTGCTCGTTCAAGTTCATTTACAGCCTAGGTTCGAACGCAACTGCAGTGTGAACACTTCTGATGAAGTTCTACTTAACCACTAGGCACTCGTACACTTGGGCTTCGCGTCGGTTTCACTAAGAATTTCATTTCTTAATTTTGTTAGTAAATGAGAACGCACTAATTATATTTTCCATGTTGTCAAACGTTTGTGTTCAGTTAGTAACTCCTCTGTGATATTTCTACTGTGTTAAGTTCTAGCGTTTAGGGAGCGTTCAAGTATTACGTCACGCAATTTTTGCAGATTATTGACCCCCCATGTAACGCGCCGTAACGTTTTTCTGTACCCAATAGAAAACGTTTTGTGACCCAGTGGGCAGTGACTCATTATACCTAAAAGTTACCATTATGTGGTGTAAAGTACTGGAAAGTCGAAAATAATATTAACAATAACGCGTAATTTAATCCCCGCCCCGCATCGTAACGTTTTACAAGAGGACTCCCCCCCTCCTAAAATTAATATTGTTCTTCAAACTTAAATATCAGCAATATATAATCTTTTGTCAGGATAATTTTACCGTAATTGTAAGTAAATATAATTGTATTTATATATAAAACATTGAATCAGTATGGTTACGTACGTAATTAAAATATTTGCCATCGCTTCGCAATATAAGTTCTATTTACGGAAACACTGTATAAATCACAATTTATCCTTTAACTCAATGTCTTTGTATTTATTCCACCATGAATTAAATAATGGGCGTAATTAAAAAGTAATCATAATAAAAATATTGAAAGACGAAGTTAGTCCAATCTTTACTAAAGGTTTCTGGATGAACAGGGTCAACTGCTACCTTCAATTATTATAATTATGTCTTTTGATGTGTTGACTTGTTCATTAAATATTGATGTGTTTAACAACAGTCTACCAACTTACCGAAACTTGGTTTTGCAGGCTCTTAATGTGGTTTAAGTTTTCATTTAGTTTTGTTTTTATTACTGTTATTTTTTTATATTTTTAGTTTTAGTTAATATTAAATTTTAATTTTTAGTTATTATTTTATTTTGTGGTTGTTTGTTTAATTTTTTCCTTTGATAGATTGCTTATGTTCTAATGTAATTGATGTGTATGTGTGTTAAATTTGTGATGTCATATTTTCTTGTATTTTTTAGGCATACACATTGTTTTAGAATGTATAAATAAATAACTAGCGACACGCCCCATCTTCGCACGGGCAAACCCGTAAACCTTGAAGATTTATATACCTAAACCTTTCTTATGAATTATTATTCATGATTCATCTAGAATGCTAGATATTGGGGAATATCGCAATTAATTCCGTGCAGTAGTTTTTGAGTTTATCGCCTCAGATGCGACGGAGGACTTTTTTGAATATAACATAAAAGTTAGACATATTGACGTTGACTTTTTTATTATTATTTATATTATATTGTTGACATTATCAAGCTCTTTATTTTTATAGATCTCAATCATATATCATCGTTAGACGTTAGTAAGAAATGTTATTCGACCGTATCCGAAGTTACGAATCTGACTAACACAAAAGTTATTAATTTTCGGTTAACGTGGATTTCTATTGGTAAAATAATTTACAAAAATCGGTTCAGTAAATCCAGAGTTCACCCCTACAACCTCACATACTTTCTTTATAATATTAGTATAGATTAGAACAAGTTTCAAATACTTTTTTTTTAGTTAAACTATTATACAGATAATTTTGCAGGGACACAAGATTGATAGTGTTAATAAATAGTTATTTCTGAATTATTTATTATTACGTTTTTATAATAATGTTAGAAATTAATATTGTAGGCAAAGACAATCCGGAAATCTATTATTTTTGAACTCTATAAAGATTTACAAAATTTTGTCTATGTTAATTTCACTTGACTGCAATGAAATCTAATTATAAATTTCAGCGTCACTATATTTGTTTCAGATTTAAGAAAAGGCTATTAAATAGTTCTCGCAGGTACGAAACACCGGACTAAATAAACATGAACTTAATTCATGGATTAGTGAATAGTGAAGGAGTCTTCATTGTAGGTTAGCCGTATCGCCCCCTCGTACGTTGAACCTACGGTTTATATTTAACTACGACACCACGTGCGTACGACACAGTTGGAGAGCGCTATATTGGAAACGTGTATTTTAAAATCCCTTTAACTTTCAAGAATGTAAAAAAATTTACGATAGTCTGTAGTCTGCAGGTTAGATTTCTGAGAAATGTTGATATTCTGAAAATTTTTAATTTGAGAACTTTGTGTGTTCTTAATTTAAATTTTTAACTTTGTAAGTTTATAGGCAACTTTAAGATGTGTCTTTTAACTGGCACATTATAAAGGACAACAGTTTAAAGTTCCTTAATTATCTGTATTAGGATACATAATAATATGTACCTATGATAGAACGAGCAACGATACAAGTTGTATATAGTTGTAATGTACATATTATTATTTTTTTCGGATTTTACTTAGACATCATTTATAAAGTAATAACTATATATATATAGATAACTGAACTTATAAAATAAATTTGATTTTTATTACAATTGATAAACTCTACTCGTTGTTATTGATTATTTACTTTATTTTCACCGTTCGTATCAAAACCAGGTCCATAGAAATGGTGACCAAACAAAGCTTTGACGGTTTCCTTTTTGGTTTGGCCTGAAAGTGCGAATGCTTACTTTAAAACTACCTGGAAGATGCACAACACCGGTCATTGAACCCAGTGCGTCGCCCACCCGTGTCATTATGACGGTGACGCGTACCTCCATTGTGTATTTATTTGTAACTGGCTGATGTTTGTTTGTATTTTACAAAACATTAAAAATTTAATTCGTTAAAATAATCTTGTCATTTTATCTTTATCTTACGTATTCGGAAAGAGCTTTGTTTAAATTTTGGATCTACTTAGTTTTTATAAATAGTCCATATATGTAATTATTAGGTGTCTAAAAATGCACTTGAGAATTTGTCTATAAATCATATGATTTGACGATGGTAAAATAAACTCGCAACTTGCCAAACCTATTACAGTATGTTAATTAATAAGATTAATTTGCAAGAATCTTAATGTTTTATCTTTACAATTATAGATACTAATTTAATACAATAGAAATGTAGCATTTTTGTTATGCATATGCATATGCTTAGTAGATGTCTCTTGATATACACTATAAACCCAAGGCTAAATATGTCTCTATATGTCAAACGTTGAGGCTATATATGTCAAACGTTGACAACGTATTGCATTTTGACATACTGAAGTCATAGTCTCGACTCTTTATTATTACTCTTGGATACCTAAACTTTACCGTTCCCTTCTTGGCCGTGTACCAAATCGGAAACGCTCGTCTTTTGTTTTTTATTTCAGAAAAAAGGATGTTTATGAAATGCCTGTTGGGTTTATAAAAATGTCGTAGACTGTTGACAATTTTTGTAAAATTCAAAGTTCAAAATCATTTATTCATATAGGTAACACAATGTACACTTATGAACGTCAAAAAAAAATGAAATGCTTCCAATATCTCTGTATGATGTGAATAATTAAGCCTTTTATTCGGATAAAAGAGTATTTACATGATATTATATCTACCACCAGCTCCTCATCCGCTTGTCAAGGAAATGCCTAACCCACTCTTCTTTCTTCGACGCGCCGCCATACATATCCCATCAAGTTTGTGAATATGTCGTCCTCTACTGTGGAAACCATTCTGTCAGATGACTCGACCATTTTTCCTGTGAAATGTCGGAGAAATGTATTTTTATATAAATAAATGTAATATTCTTGCATTTTTTTGAATATTTTATTGAATTAAGTAATTTTAAATGACAATCTACTACTACTAAGATATGGTATTCGTACAAACGCATTACATTTATTGCAATACATTTTGCAATAATTTAATAATAAAGAAATCTTATATCATATAATTAATTATATATATCGTTACTCGTAGGAAAAATAATTACTAGTGCTTTTGATTAATCTAGACATATTATTTAATAATAAATACTTTTACCTAAAAGTACAATATTATTATTTTTATAAATACTAAATAATTAGTGAGGGTAGCGAGGTACATATATATTTATTTACACACACACACACACACACACACTTACATATACATGCACACACTGACACATGTTGATATTTGTAAAAACGTGTACAAGATATACCTATTTGGAAAAACGTTTCGGGTGTAATATCATTGATAGAAATCCGCGTTTTCGTGACTAAAAGCCGAAAATAAATCTACTCTATAAACGGAATGATTGACAATTTTTTAAATCGGAATAATGATAAGCTTAAATATATTGTATCTATGTTTGGTGTAATTTTGAAAATGATGATGAAACATGTATTTTATGACGTAAAAAATATTTTGTATTGGATTCTAAATGCAACAGATTTGAGTCTTATTGGCTTAAAATAAGACCGATATTCCTTAAATGTGTAGCAGTGTTGGACTGGCTCCAGTGTGCGGCACTCATCCCTGAGGTCGTAGGTCGCCCGTGTGCCGAAAAAATAAAGAACCGCATGGATTCTGAGGCCTTATATAGTTGTAGGGCCACTGGATTATTATTATTCCTTAAATTGCTTCGCTTCGCTTAAGTTTGGTACATGAGAGTATTGAGATGTATTAAAACTACGAAACATTAAGTGAACACGGGCTGATAGTGAACCGACTTTACAAGTATCGCTCTCAAGTAAAGTTAAGTTTCGACGTATCACTTGCCGATGCGGTCATTAAAATTTGAGTTTCATATTGACACTAAGAGCAAATGAGTTCAGAAATTTTAGTTTGCGAAGTAACGCAGTCATGGATATTGATCGCTGTGCGCGCGCACTCTCGTGTATACAGGAGCGACGAGGCGGCCACAAGAATTTGAGTGAGCACTTGGCCGTATCGATGACATCTTATGGTATTCAGACCATCTTGACAGCTCTGAATTTTTTCAAGACTACCGCTTGAGTGAAGATGGATGAAATTAGAATATAACAAGTAGAATAGGTCAATTATGAGTTGAATATTAATAAAACATTCCTTGTCAAAAAATACTCGATATCTCGCAAAACTATGGATTTTTAACCAATACTGGTTTCTCTCTACTTTCGAAAAAATATTTTTCAGTTACAGTTATTGGTTAGATTTTAAGTGAACTTCAAGTGAAATGAAATAACTTTAATTTTGTTTTAATTAATAATTAAATCCTATTTTCTGTAATTTATTTATTTATAAGTAATCTTACAGCTTCACGTATATATTATAAAAGAAAAAACTTGGCAATATGGTTCTGAACCAAAACATATTACATTGTTAAACAAAATTTACGAAACAGAAAACGTACGTCAATTAAGTAATAAATTTAAAAAAAACTGAAATTAATATTGAACAAATTACTGCTAAATGAAGTCAAAGTCTTTACGCTTCTTAAAATATTTCCTCACACACTCTTTGTTAAGGTGAAAAGTGTCTACTTAAGTGTATTGTACTTAGATAAAAACAGATAATTAGTGTTCGTACGAGGCACATGGAACAATTGTGATGATCTTAATTCAATAAAAATACTTCGAATTATTTGTTACGTAACGAAAGCTTCTAACAATTTATGATGTTTACATGCATTCGTATTCGTTGTATGTTTGGTCATTTGAATGTTTTCTATTACATAACGTTTGTTATGTGTATTAAGGATAAATCCTTGGTTGTATTTAGTTAGCTGTTTTATTATTGTCCTCAATGTCGAATCTTATTTACATAAAGCAAATACATGCATTTACTAAACACAATTTAATCACCAAATATTGTTGGTATTATAAGTAGTAATTCTAAATTATCGTATTCTTACTTAAAGGCGATATTAATTTACTTAATATAAATTATAGACAGATGCTCCAACTCCACATAGATAGTTCGTTTCTAAATTTAATACATTTTTAAAGTATAGGCTGTCTTAGGCAGGTCCTACGTCAGGAAACCAACGTGGTACACTAGGTATGGAACTAATAACCACATAATACATAACGCAACCCTGTGCTATAAGCTACCCAAAAAACGTCGAACGCTTTTTTTCTTTAGAAAAAAATTTTCATTATCTCTTCTAAACTTCATACTAACAATTTTAAGCAACATCTTCTCAACCTGTCCTATGCTGAAGTGGAACGTATTCTTATTGTGCAACAGTTTTTTTTACAGAAATTAAGTCAAGTACCAAAAATCATTAATTTGTCAAATGGAATCCTGGTGCACTTCTCTTTCAACTATACATCCTTTTTTATTACGTGTAATAAAGTTTTTTTTCAACCTCAGAAGCAAATTATATTAAAGTATTATTGTATTGTAATCAAGATTGTAATTGCTAAACTAAGGTATAATTATTGAGTATCTATTACGGTAATGCAGCTGCTATTTCATACGTAACCCTCGTTTGTTCTTGATTGCTGACCTTGCAACGTTCGCTCACCATCTCGTATCACAAGGTCCCATTGTGACGACACGGACTTGAAATTGTCTTATGGAAAA